>WMED01009289.1:2766-16399 GCA_019650415.1 Pipa parva | reverse complement strand
ATATATTTACAAAACCATTTATTTCATTAGTACAACCTAAATTAGTATTAGAGTTTTGAGGTAACAGGTGCAATTTAAATATTGTTTTCAAAATGCTCCTTATTGATGTGGTCCACCACCTTCCAGCAAATACATTGCTTCTCCTGAATGCTTCCACTTCATAATAACAGCTGAATGCTATATCAAAATAAAATATTATATACTTTATAAATAATATATAATCATCATAATAATATATAATCATTTAAATATAATTTCTACTATATTGATAAGAAATAGCATAACATACAGTTTTTAGAAAAATTACATAAATGCTTAAGAACAGACCATACCTATCTAATAAAAATACTGCTGCAGCCAAGCATTGTTCAAAGGATACAGAGGCAGCAAATTGGTTAAAGAATATTAATTAGCATTAACTAAACATATCATGCTCACAGGCACTGCAAAACAATCTTTTGGAGACTGAGGGGGTTATTCACTAAAGTCCGAATTGTTGCGTATAGGTGCGAATTCACCAGATAAAGACAGTCGCAATAGGCTGCTACTGTCACAGTAGCGTCTTTATAATGAGAATATTGTCGCAGTCGCGACTTTATTATAGGAAAATTGTCGCAATCTTAACATTAAAAAATTGTTGTGACCTTACAATGGGGAAATTGTCGCGGATTCGCTATGGGAATCCGCTGTTTGCTAATTTGACAGTCAAATTCGCACCTTAGTGAATGAGATGTCCAAAGTAAGGTCAAAGGAAAACTCAAGCCATCAGCTACAGGCCTAACTGACCAAGAGCAGCCATTTCTCTGACGTGGGTAGAAACCCAATACTGTCATAAAAAAAGATCAAGAACTCAGACTAATAAAAAAATGAAAAAAAAAATTGTATATATTCACCATTTCTACTTCACCCTGTTCATATATAAATTTTAGTAATGATTTTCAGTTTTTAGAGGAACCTACTGTTCTCTGAAAAATGACATTTCAATACTGATGCGAAACACTTGCAGTGAAAGAATAAGCGACATTTCATCCGATGTTATATAGCACAGAAAACATCCCTTATGCAATAAAAAAATAGTAATACAACCTTTCCAGAATTCAAGTAAATCAATGTATTTTATCGTTAATTTGTTTTACTGTCTGTCTTCCCTAATGTGTCCTAAAGAGTATTAAAGCAGCATTTGTTTAAAGCAGTTTTGTCGATATTTCTAAAAACAAATATGTTGTGGAGCTCTCCATGCATTTAAGTAAGATGGCCTGTTTCATTCTAAGGTTATTGTAGCTCCTATGTTTGTGAATAGACCGTAATGTCTTTTTATCAGCAAACTACATCATCATTAATATCATTTATAACTGCTGCAAACAGTATAGTTTGAATTAAACATCTTGTAGAAATACTTTCAGTTTAATCAGCAGGAACATATCTCTTTTAAGAAACAGCTGACTCCAGTTCTTGAATTCTGTTCATTAGGGGAGACATTATTTTAGCAGTCAATCTTGACTTGGTCCCAATAATCCTGTTGTACAAACAATGCAACCCCTTTTGCCTAATATGCCTCCCAACAGGTACCAGCAAGATGCTGTTGGCTGCATAGCAAACATAAATACGAATGGAGCAGCATGCATCACAAATATAAAGGCACATGGAGCACACAGAATACGCAGTATACCATTAATTTCAACTCAGAAATGATGGTTTCTATCTGTTCCATATGTCTGTATCATATGCAGCAATCAAGTTCTATTCATCTACTGCTGGGGTCAGCAACCTATGGCTCTTGAGCCAGATATGGCTCTTTTGATGTTCATATCTGGCTCTTTCACAGTAACGAGCGGTGCTGTGTGCCGACAAGCACTGTAGAGAGAGAGAGATCTCTCAGCTCTTCTGGATTGCTAACCAATCCAGAGCTACTGATGTCACCGGCTTCCGGATTGCTAGCCAATCAGGAGCCGCTGATGTCACCGCGAGTCCGGATTGCTATCCAATCCGGAGCCGCATGTGACGTCAGCAGCTCTGGATTCAAAATGGCTGAGGGAGCCACTCATATATGGCTACCTCATCCCAAAAGGTTGCCAACCCCTGATCTACTGGAATTAGTGAAAAAATAGGGGCGATGAGCACTGGAAATTGTGATTATATTAATAACTAGAACAGGTGCAGCCCATGGGTAAATGGAATGTATTGCTTAAAGAAAAAGAGAAAAAGGACCCATTGTAGGGTGCACACTGCTAAATAATTATGACATCATACAGGAAATGATAATGAGTTAAGAAAAATCAATAGTTTATTAATACATGAATTTAACTCACAACAAATAAACGACTTGTGGTCATTAAAAGAAACACACACACAATGGGGTGATTTAAAAACATTAAAATATCTTAAAAAAGACTTAAAAACAACCATGGGAAATTGTCAACAGCCCTGGAATCTTGTTGATGTTATATGATTCAATAATGCAAATACAAGTACACATGTGCGGATATATAAATCTGGAAGGTGCTGAGTTACATTAAAAGTATGACTGTAATGTGAGTAATCCAGACAGTGTAGTCCCACCAAACACTCAATGTCAAAGATAAATTTCACAGGTAGGTATCAAATATTTACCAATGTCTTGTACGTTATATCCATATGAACGCCATGTAAACGCCATATAAACGCCATATGAACGCCATATGAACGCCATATAAACGCCATATAAACGCCATATAAATGGATTCTCCAAATAGAAAAAAAATGATCAGTGAAGGTGAGTAAAAAGGCAGTCGACACTGCAGGATGAAGCCTCGGCGAAACGCGTCCAGTGTATAGAGCATCTGGGTTTTTGAATACAGCCTTTTTACTCACCTTCACTGATCATTTTTTTTCTATTTGGAGAATGCATTTATATGGCGTTTATATGGCGTTCATATGGCGTTCATATGGATATAACGTACAAGACATTGGTAAATATTTGATACCTACCTGTGAAATTTATCTTTGACATTTAGTGTTTGGTGGGACTACACTGTCTGGATTACTCACATTAGAGTCATACTTTTAATGTAACTCAGTACCTTCCAGATTTATATATCCACACATGTGTACTTGTATTTGCATTATTGAATCATATAACATCAACAAGATTCCAGGGCTGTTGACAATTTCCCATGGTTGTTTTTAAGATATTTTAATGTTTTTAAATCACCCCATTGTGTGTATGTTTCTTTTAATGACCACAAGTCTTTTATTTGTTGTGAGTTAAATTCGTGTATTAATAAACTATTGATTTTTCTTAACTCATTATCATTTCCTGTATGATGTCATAATTATTTAGCAGTGTGCGCCCTACAATGGGTCCTTTTTCTCTTTTTCTTTAAGCCCTGATCTACTGGAACATATACATATAGTTTTTCTTACTTTACTAGAGCTATTTATAGTAAGATAATATTGTTTTTATGTTTACTGGGCTTAAGTACTTTTGAGATTATTTATCATATTCTCTTTAACCATTTTCAATAATCTATGTGTATGAATTTTTTATAGTATATTTATTATGTTATTGAGTTTCATATTCTACTTTGTCACTACCTAGAAGTGGAGAAGTTTCTACAGTACTCAGAACCCCATCATTATTTAATATATATGGGTTGTCCATAGCTCAAATCTCTTATTGATGCTATTTAGTTTTTACTGGTTTGTTCATTATCCCCTAAAACGTTCATTTTGAAAATTCTAAAGAGCTTGTTTTTTTAGTCTCCATTGCCCATTACTTATCTCTTTCTTTTTGATATTGTGTTTCCAACTATGAATCTTGGTTCATTTGTATTGTTAATTACACTACAGTGTTTGTGGTGCAAAAGAATCACTAAACAATTATCTTTCTTAGTCAAACATCCTACAGTGGACCCAAATTAGTTATAAATTCCAAATCAATCTATAGCTCATTGTTACGAATTGATTTGGAATGTGATCCTTTGATGCAAACTGGTTTGCTACAACAATCAGAGACAAATTGATTCTTAATTATCAGTGCTTTATCAATGTGTGGCCATTTAACCTGCCAGAGTCAATGTAGAACTAATTTGTAATTGGTCTTCACAATATAACTGTAGATTTTTATGAATTGATTTGGTTGTCTCTATATTTTAGGGATGCAATAGAATCAGTGTGTGTCTGTGTAAAGCCTGTTATAAACAAGATTTAGCAAAGATTCTAGTTACCACTGTAGCAACATAACCCATTTATTTTCTTATTTTCAAATCGGTTTGTGTAAATCATTTCCTGAGAAAATGTAATGGATCATTTTACCTTTCCTGGTCTTTGGATTCACAACAAACCCTGGTCTGCCCTGGCCAATCAAAACCATTGTGTAGTAAACACTTTTAATATATAATGTAAATGTATAATAATAATAATATGATCCTGTCTAGAAAATACAAAGGAACTACACCAACAGGGGCAATCATTTACAGAGGTCTATTAACCCAAAGTGACTAATTAATTCTTATTTCCCTATACTAATGTTTGTTGAATATGTGAACATTGGTAAGTGGTGAATAGACACGAATTCTGAAATTTGCGCAAATGTTTGGGCCTTCATGAATAAGCCCCTTGCAAATGTTATAACTTTTGTAATAAATGTTAAAAATTGATTGGTCTACTAGACCTCTGGAAATATTTTCTTTGTTGAATAATTTTACTGAATCTGTCTTATTTGCTTGTTCTGATAAATTCCTGACATTAGTGTCCTACATTAGTTGTGAGGTAAAATTGCAACTGAGGAAATATTATATGTTGTTTATAGACTCTTGTGAATGATTTTTCTTTCTATATAATATGTGCATATGATAAAAATCGTAAACATTACTGAAATCGCGATATTGAATAATTTTTAACAATATCGCAATATTGATATCACCGATATTGTGATATCACAATTTTGATGATATCGATATCACGATATCGAATTTTCCAGCAATATCATGGATCTTTGCCATTGAAATCAATGGTTTAAACATTTTGTTCAAATTTTGATATCGCGATATCGATATTACTGATATTGCTAAACTTGTGATATCGCAATATCGGCAATATCGATATCGCAATATCGATATCGCAATATCAGCAAAAATCATTCAATATCGCGATTTACGATTTTAATAAATTTTGCCCTTAGGGTGAAATTTATTAGACTTGGAAAGACTGCATTTGGGAGGTTATTCATTAAGACCGAATTGTTGCATATATGTAAAAATTCGCCAGATAAAGACAGCTGCAATAGGTAGCTACTGTTGCAGTCGTGTCTTCATAATGAGAATATTGTTGCAATCACAACTTTATTATGGGAAAATTGTCGCGACTCTACAAAGGGGAAATTGTAGCAAATTTGCTATGGGAGTTCATTGTTTGTGAATTCGACAGTCGAATTTGCACCTTAGTGAATAACCCCTGGTCTTTCCAAGTTTATCAAGCGAAATCTCACATTATTCGCATGAGTTTTTTTGCGTCAAGTTTATCAATATTGATTTTTTGATGGAAAGGTAGCCATACTACTAATACTAATAATGGCTACCTTTCCATAAAAAAAAATTGAAAAATCGAAATCAAAGAGCTCGATCTTGAAAATTAAAAAAATCTCATGAGAACAATTTGAGCTTTCAATCAATAAACTCAGAATTTGATTTGTGATTGTTGATGTTGGACAGAAGGCGCAACATTTCCATTTTAGGCAGATTGCACTGCTGGTGGAGGCCATGGGTATCGTCACAGTGCTAGCGGAAGCCTTTGGTTCATTTTCTTCAGCATGCTGTTGGATCCTGTGGACAATGGCTGCAGCTCCATCATCTCTGGGTGTTACCTTTCTCTGTTCAATATATGGGCTAACCAGTGATTTTCCCAACTCCTCTAAAAAAATTCTTCTTTTATATAGTTTATTTTTGTTCTAATTTGGGTCTGTTTCATGCCATAACACAAATCATTGTACGCCGACACATCAAGAATGTTGTAAAAAACAACCATTGGCCACCGATTAGTTTTGAGTTTACAGGTGTGTCTATGAGTTGATCTAGAGTATCAACTGCCCCTTTTGTGGCATTGTAAAATCATGTCTGGCTTTCTGTCATCTCGGTTACTGATTGTCCTTCTCCTCTGTTCCTCTTCTGCTACATATATGTAAAGATGAGTTTTCAGAACTGTCTCATGTGTGCTCTCTCTTTATGTTCTCTCAAGTTGTATTGAAAGTGAAGTAACTGTATAGAACAGTATTGTACTTGTCTACTGATGAGCTAAAACACCCCCTTTAGAAACCCAAAGTAAAACAATCACATTTTGTTAGACAGAATTTATTAGTGTTCTTTTCAGGTCATCATTAGATAATAGAACCAGTAATACAAGGAACAAGCTAATACAAAGAACCAGCTAATACAAGTAACCAGCTAATACAAGGAACCAGCTAAGACAAATAATTCACATTTACCATGTGAAAGATTGACAACTGAATTGAACCATTTCTATAAGAACAACACATAACTATACTGGAAAGGAATCCATCTACAGTATCATAATTTGAAAATGTATGTGTAACTCTGCATGGACCAAAAGGACCTAGATAAATTGATAAATAGTAGTGGATGAACTATATAGACCAAAATGAGATTATAGCTCCTTTATTTTTTTCAAAAAATGGCTGGAGATTAGTATAAAAGGCTATCGGTCATTTTTGACCAAACAGTACAAGTGTAAAAAAAAGACGTGGAGCAAAAAGTAAACAAAAAATAAATAAATAGAAACTGCTATTAGTAAGAACCCCTCAAATGAGGAAACGTCAATGAACCACAAGTTTCAGAACCGCATAATGAATATTTTAAAAAATATAAAATTTCAAATTCGGTCATATTTGACCGAACAGAACAGCAGGGTTAATACATTTCGCCATTACAGCCTTATTGATGAAAGGCCAAATAGTTGCGTAAAGCTCTGAATTCACATCTACACGCCATCTTTCCTATGTTTTCTTATTGAGCAAACTCTGAGATGTGCCGAATATGCAAACAATTTGGGCAACTACCTTAGTTGCGATTTTATAGAGTACTTTGCATCACTTTGTATGTGCATGCACAGGTACATCTACTATAGACTATGCAGTGGAGTGTGTGGAAGGAGCAAATGCTACAAGGTGAATTGCTCCAAATTCAGACTGACAAACTAGAGGGCTGAGGGCAGGGCTTTGGATTGTACTTCTATTCAACTGACTTCATCACACAATGCATTCGACAGCAATCGCCACTGTCCGCTTTGACAAGTCTTTGTTTGACATCTTTTTGAGAAGCGACTCGAATTGTAGCAATGTGAATTCATCCTTTAATCAATGGGGCCCTTTATGTTAAAGCCCTAACTGCATTGAAAACATGTTGGGTTTTTTTCATGAAATCATCTAGCAAAAGAAATTGCATATGAATCTATATATCTTTATTAGGCATGGGAAAGTGTGTTTTGCATACCATTTTCTTTAGATGACAATTTTTTTAAAACAAAAAATGTAAAGATCTTGGGAAAAGCTCCTTTATACTAATGATAACACAGAACATGCCATAAATATTATATAACATACTTGAATATTGAGATCAGAGATTTAATATTTATTTGTAGAAATTGCAATTCCATTAATTATGATCTGGTCATACATGAAAACAAGACCTTTCTGCCATCCTTACTTAATTATGCTTCTATTATTCCTAATTAGGATTAGATGCTTGCTGGTCTATAATATCAGTATATACAAGAGAATTATTCATTGTAACAAACTGTACAGCGCAATATATCCATTTTTCTCAATTGATTCATGATTAAATGTTTCATAACATTGCATCATTTTCAATTTGCTATATGTTGCTCCTGATAGATTCTAAATTCACATCTAAATATTTTGCATGACACCAGAAACATTGCTTTGTATTCTTAACTGTTAAGAAAGGAGCAAAGCTATTACAAGGCTAAGTGAAGTTCAGAAAGACCCAGTATCATATAATTTCTGTAAATGTGGGAAAAAAAAAATGTTAAGAGGCTTTCTGTGTTGGCACTTCAATGTTTAATCTAGCCTTGAAGCTTAATTAAAATTCTTATTTTAATTCAAAAGAATGAACCACGGAGGTACTTGGTTTGGGTATATTTTAATAACCCTAAAAGAACACGCTTTGAATGATTAGAAGTTATAAATAGTAATTTACCCTTACGTTGTTTACTCAAGTAAGGAAGCTAATATTACTATATTCTTCATGCTAACATTAGATGTTAGAAATTTCACAAAGCTGCTTGTGATACACTGTTACATTTAAACAATGCCCTAAACTAGATCAGTAACAATTCTGGATATTAACTTGGGTTATTTAGAAAATGAGCTTAACACAATAAATACAATTAATTGCTATCACCGTTTTAGCCAAATATTGTGAAAATGAAGCAAACCATAATAGCCAGGAAAACTCAAAAAAGAAAGAAAATAATCAATGTGAATGAAGCCTGCCCTAGAGTGATATTGTTATACTAAATGTGTCTAACATCACCATTTATCAGTAATACAATGCATGATAACACACATATTTGAAACAGGCAGACAAGTACTCACCTACTCTACTTAGTATTATTATTATACTCAAATACTCAACTCACACTGAGACAATGAAAGCTAGACAGTAGGTAATAGGTAGCAGCTATAAATCAGGGCTGTGTTACTGCAGTTTTAAATCTATATCGAAAGGAGTGCCTCACAACCTTGAAGGCATTTTAATTTGAGCAGGCCTTTTCAGTAGGCCCTGGAGCCAGACTGGGCCCACCTTGGCTGGCCAGACTTTCTTCTCCCTTCCTGGCATTTCAAGTGGTTTCATACTTCATGTAATGTCAGCCAATGAGGAGGGCCTCTGATGGACCCATTCCCACCAATCCAACACAGGCCTTAACTAAAACTCTTCCTTCTCTGATTACTGCTCAACACATCACTAGAAGTAATATATAAAGAAACTGTAATATACAATAATGCAAAAGGATACAACAGACCATGCTGACCAAATAAACAGTGACTAACAGAACTAAATTATTGGATAAATAGCTGGCTTGGTTTTGGAAGGTAGAAATTATGTAAAAAAAAAAAAAATCCCACTGCATCTAATTAGCTACATGTTAAATTCATGAAAATAAATTAATACCACACTGGTTTTATTAAATTAATGTTTCCATGAGTGTGTTAACCATAGTTAATAATAGCCAGAAAATGGAATGTTTGTCAATCATGCAGAACAATCCTATTAGACATACAAGTGCTCAATAATAGCCAGTTTGAACAGGAACTATTGACCGTGAGTAACTGCTGATTTTTAATAATGGTTACTCATGCAATATATTGGAAAAATAATGTATGAATGAGAGGCAAATTTTATTTCTCATTCATTATTTATCAGTATTCTTTGTACAGTATATATTCATAGTTACTCTAAAAGGTTCTTATCTTTCAGAGTTTGTTTTTGAGCCTTTATCTAAAACACTGCTTTACACACAAGCATACTACCTCCTCCATAAAGTAGAGGCAAATTCAGAGTAGTCTTATCTACAGAGTGGATGTTTCCAGTTGTTTGTGTTATTAAAATCTTTCAGGAAACTAGATGATAGGAGTATTAGTGAAATTTATAAAGCTCAAGAAAGTTAACATCGACCTTCTTGAGTTTTATCGATGTAAAAAAACAATTACCTAATCAAAAAATATTGATCAATACTTTTCAATTGATTTTATTAATCAGAACTTTTCAATTGAGTTTTTCAATTGGATTTTTCAATATATAGGTAGCCATACTTTACATTAGTAGTATATACTTTACATTAGTAGTATGGCTACCTTTCCATTGGAAAATCCAATTCAAAAACTCAATCGAAAAGTTTTGATCAGTAAAAGCGATCGAGAATTATCGATCGATATTTTCCGATTGGGCACCTGGTTTTTTTTACATTGATAAAACTCAAAAAAGGTTGAAATTGACTTTCTCGAGCTCTATAAATTTTGCACTTAGGGCAAAATTTATTGAACTCAGAAAAGCAGTTTGCACTTTTCCGAGTTTAATAACTCAGGAGAATGCTTTGAAGTTTCTCTCAGTAAGTATCGTGAGATATGACTCATGCAATACTTGCCATGACAAACTGTTTAAATTAAATATATCCATTGAAAGGAAGCTATATTGTATGGCTACCTTTCCATGGATATATTTAATTAAAAAAGTCTCACAGTAAGTATCGCACAATGCAAATCATACGATACTTACTGGCAGAAACTTCAAATCATTCTCCCGATTAAACTCGAAAAAGCCAAAAAAGGATTTTTTGAGTTTAATAAATTTTGCCCTAAAATGAGAAAAAAAGCCAAATTCTGACTAGTTACTATGGCTATTAGACCTCTGTAAATGGTTCCTGTTGATGAATTCCCTTGAGAAAGATCCTAGAATCTGAAAAGTACTTGATGTTCTAAGTATGTTTTCTTTCTATTTAATTGTTTTATTGGGAATAAGACATTACATTTCAAAGATAAAGGCTTATTTTGATTTCTTCATTATTTAGAACTTTCACCTGTTTTTCACCAGAAAATTGAGTGAAAAGCATGTTTTTGACCTTCTTGTCTGTTTTCACCCATTTTTCCACCTGTTTAAATTGAGTGAAAAAAAAGCAAAAAATGGCCAAAATTGGGCAAAGAATACTTGTTGATTTTGATAAATTTCATCCTATATACTATGGGGGGAATTCACGATTGTGCGAAGTGAGCCGAAGGCTTCAGAGCTCACTTCAATCAATCATGAATTCCCCCCTATATGTTTATTGTGAAGATATACATGACACAGAATTCAACAAAGGGTGATCTTAAAGCTAATTTTCATTGGCCTCATTCTACAATTAGTATTGCAATATTTTTCACAAGTATCAATATTATTAAATGATCCCATTTGCATTTCCATTAGCATAATTATGTTTTATTTTAATTAACATGTTTTATATTCCTTCCAAAATAATGTAGTCATGTTATTTATATTTTCTTTTTATTAACAGTGTTAGAAAGAGTCTGTAGGTAAAGAATGTTTGTTTGACCTCTGTCATTCTTCTGTATCATTCTCCAGAAAGAATATTAAAAAAAAGTTTTATAGTCTTGGAAGTGCTTCAGAAAGTAGCTTAATAAAAATATTTCTGCCCAACAAATATGAATATTCTCCAGTTGTGTGAGCAGGTCACCTTGCAGCAGGTTGCCCTCAGGGGAGAAGTTCCATTTTAGACAAATAACGTATAAAGCATCAGTTTTTTTGCTAGTAGAACTTTGTTTTTATCAGTAGAACAAAATCACTTTGCATAATTAATCTTACAATCTTGAATGTAATTAAGAGCCAATTCTTGTAAGAGCCAAAATATTTTTGTAACAAAATGTCACATTTTCAGTAAAAGTGCTTGTATTAATACATTTGGCATAATTTTACTTTGTTCCTAAATGTAAGATCTCTTTATTTGAGCACTACTGCCCATGTAAAAACACTGTTATTTAAAGGGAATTATAGTCAAATTACATCTTTACATATGCAGTACTAAACTTTAGTGAGAAGCGTTTCTCCCCAGTTTTTGTTTCGTGTGAAGCAGAATGATTGAGTAGGCAGCACTGATAAACTCCCACACCTGGAAATGTGTGTGTGACATGTACTGGCCAGTTTTCCATGAAAAGGTACCCTCCCCCAGACATTTTTGCCTTACTTACTACTTAGCACATGTGCACAAATCAGCTTTCTCTCTGTAATCTCCTGCATTCCAAGCTTAATTTATGTGGCCAAAAGGTCAGCACACTGCTTAACTAACAGCAGTGAGGCAGTTTTTTCTTCTCATGTTGCCTGACTTACAGAACAGAAAGAGGAGGGAGAGCAGGGGAGGAAAATGTCAGCAATCAGGAAAACTAATTAAGGGAAACAAACTGCAAGTATTATTTCTTCCCCAAAATTTTTTAAATATTTGTGTCAGCAATTGGCTTAGCATAAAGGAGTTTTATATGCATGTGTGCAGTTATATCAGCACTATAGTGCACCTTTAAACATAAAAATAACTAGTTTATTTGAGACACTTTAGGTGAAATTTAATAAACTTGGAAAAGGCCAATTTGGGTGAACAGAACTTCATTAGAACAATGTAAAACATTTTTATGTAAAAATGTTTACAAATGGTTAAGCCTCTGTATATTTAACTTGTATACGAAATAAGCAACATAGTAACTATTTGTGCTACATGCAGAATGTTGATATAAACCAATGTAGTATGCCTATGATTAGTAGCCAGACAAGTAGCATGCATAATTATCTCAATTGAGTGGGGGCATATTTACTAAAGTCACATTTCTCATATCACCAGATATCGCCAGATATCTCCATGGATTTAGCGATATTGGATGATATCCCCGTAGCCCATATATTATTATGCGGCAATAGCACTGCTAGAGCATTATATGCATTTATCCCGGCGATATTGATACCTGTAGAAGCAGTGGTACCGGTTGCATCTATGGAGAAGGATATGGGTATCAATATCCATATCCATTTGTATATCGATATAGAGAAGTTACACTTAAAACATAACTCCAGACTACAGCCCCATTGAAAATAATGGATAATGCCACCCAGAGAGTGGCGATATATTAAGCAACAGAAATAGCCAAAAAAAACAAACACTTATCTTAGTAAATAATGCAGAACAGCATTAAATCAGGCGATATCGATACACAGAGATATCCACTTCAATAACGCCTTCCAGTGCTTTGATAAATAGGCGATACTATTGATATTGCTAAATCCAGAGCTAACCAAATTCGTTTTTATAGGGATAAGTAATTCGACTTTAGTAAATGTGCCCCATGCATGACTTATCAACACTAGCAACAGGACAGCTCAAACTAACTAATTCCATCCCCTTTAACAACGGTTACAGTATTAAAAATAGTAAAATATATCTTTCAGAAATAAAACGAATAAATGCTACCCTAGATGATGATTGGAGCAATCTGGTCATTCTGGTCTAAGTAGAAGTTTTATGTAGCTTCCATCAATATCATTACTTTAAAACTGCATACCTAGAAAAGAAAATTTCTGACTAAGTCATACATACTACTTCATTGGCTATATGAATATATCAAAATGCATACATGTAAAAAAATGTTTTAAAATGAAGTTTTGTGAACCTATAGCTGCAAGGAATTACATTTAAGACTGTAAACATATGAAATCCACTTACTGCAGTGCTAGGCTGAGATTAGTTAAGATGCATAGTGCATGGGCTGCTTAAAAAAATAATGCAACCAGCTGCTTCCTTGTAAGAAAACTACTAATCAGCCTTGCAGAAACTGAATCAGTCTGGTTTGAAACAGATGATGTAGGAATCATACCTAAACTGTCATCTCAGACAGGTTTAAATACGCAGCTATTCAAGTAGGATCCTGTTCCACTGGATGCAAATGATAATTATTCAGGCCACTGCAACACAATATATATGTTTTAGCACAAATTCATACAATATAAAGAAAATAGCAGTCTAACCATTACAGTAGTGCGGAGCCGGCTCTGGCTCTATTGGCGCCCTAGGCGCCCCCCCCCCC
>WMED01009288.1:0-16401 GCA_019650415.1 Pipa parva | reverse complement strand
AAAAATTTGGAAGAAATGACTGCAATGGAAAAAAAGCAAATGAAAGACATAGTCACATAGATTCAACGCAAGAAAATCTAAGGACATTAACCTTGCTTGCTTACTTACTTTCTAGCAGGAAGGGTGGAAACTTAAATCAACGGAAACTGTTAAAAGAAAAACTGATTCAGTGCATTCTAATTCTTTTTTACAGTATTGCTTGTGTACAGATGTGCTTTGCATACTCAGTAAATACTGACTGTAAGCAATCATGATTAGAATGGCTAAGGAAAATATATAGTACAGGCAAGTTTACGTGCTCTTGTAAGTGGAAGCAGATACACATTAAAAAAAAAAAGTAAAGAAACATGTTCTTCTTGGAGAGTGTGTGGATTACTTGTCTTGTGAAGAGTTTGCTGACTAGAGCCGTTAATGCTGAAGTTGTTATTCATAACTGTTTACCTCAATGGGTCATTTTGAAAGGGTTGGTTTGTAAGTCAGTGGTAAAAAAAAAAAAGATAGATGAAATAAATAATGCATGTATTTGTGTGATAACTTACTGGCAATGCCGTCCTCTGCCACAGAGACATCAGATGTGATAGGACTCTTGAGGAAACCTTGGCTTTATTTCATTATTAAAGTAAAATACATTTGTATGGAAATAGTTGAATTTGTTTCTAGCATGTCTATAGTAAAAAAGAAAAGCTTCACCTTGAACTGATGATCAGTCGTTGATCTGTGAGAAAGGACATCTTCTGACTAGTGGGAGCTGGCACAGAGTGATTGTTATGGAAACAGTACTAGGAAAGTTAGAAGGTTTCCTTAATGACGGTGCCTTTTGCTGACATACATACTATTTGGTTTACAGCTGATTCAGAGGAAGATACTAACAAAAGAAGAAACGGAAAAAACAAAACAAAAACCAAAGCCAAACAAATAAAAAAAAAAAACTCCTAAGGTAGTCTCCAATTTTCTGATTACAATATACTGTAGCTGTAGCAGAAGTCTCTGGATACACTTCCCTAACTATTAAAACTATTAGTATTTTCTTCTATGTACTAAGCATTTATTTATAAGAATGTGAAGGATTCTATATCTGCAGGTGGAAATATTACTCAATGTGCAGAACTGTGAACTAGTTTTCTGATGGCAATGCTATTTATTGAATATTGATGACTTACTAACTCCTGACACTGGGAGTTATTGACTCTGAATTGTCGCATAAAGGTGTGATTTCGCCACTACCCCATATTCAGCAAACTCTGTGATGTAGTAAATTCACCAGCTAATGACAGTCTGACACTACATAATAGACTGCTACTGACGTGGTCACGAATTCACTATAGGATTATTGACTCAGTCGCAAATTTATTATGGGAGTCCTCAGTTTTGTCAATAATGAGTAGAGCATCATGGTGCAGGCACTAGAAGTGATGAGAATTTATTTCAGCAGTTGAGTTCTCACTTTGATCAATGACCCACATTGTGTTTCTTTCAATAACTATCCAAAACATTTTGAAGCACTCCAGATATATTGCTAGTACCAGTTCCTGTGGAAGACTATTCCACAATTTTATAGACCTAACAGTAAAGAGTCCTATTCACAGCTGGAGTTGAATGGCCTTATTGATTAAAGTCTGAATAGTTGCGTAGTGCTATGAATTCACATCAATTTGCCACTTCCCCATGTTCGCTTATTGATTAAACTCTGCAATGTAGCAAATACATGACCAAATCAGGCGTCTGCAATAATCATGATCTTATGAACCACTTTGCATCACTTTTGCGTGGGCATGCACAAGTACTTCTACTATTGAATAAGCTGAGGAGTATGTCGAAGGAGAAAATGATGCGACTAGGTGAACTTCTCTGAATTCACCTGTTTGACTTCACCACTTCAGAGTGGTGAATTGGGGGGTTGAAGGCAGGGCTCCAGTGTTGTGTAAGGCGACTATTCATTCAAAAGTGATAATGGAGACTGTGACTAAATGACAACATGACCTAATGACAAGGTGACATAGAAATAGAATATTCACAGAATACAGTTAGTGGGACAGTCACTGACGTCACTGCACTTCACTTGTCAAATTCACATCACTCCGCATGACTTGAAATGAATGTCTCCGGCACTCCAACATGTAAAAACTTCTTCTTTATTAAATCATATATTCAGGTTATCAATATCATAATAGCATATTAGCACTAACACATTTCATACTGAATAGCGCTTAATCATCATGACTTAATCAGCACTCCACATGACTTCTCATCCTACTTCTATCTGCCTGACTACACCACACTACACATCTGACAGCAATTGCCTCTACCTGTTTGTTTGACAAGTCTATTCTCTGCTTAGTAGATATTGAGAAATGATTTTGTGACTATTTTGCTAATGCAACTCAAATTGGTGAATTCAACAGGTGAATTCACCCTTTAGTCAATAAGGCCCTAAATATTGTATGTATGTATAATTTTATTTATAAAGCTCCACAAATTTATGCACGCTGTACAATTTAGCAATACAAATATAATAAAGAGGGTGAAATTTATTAAACTCGGAAAGACTACTCTCAAGGGGGTAATTCACTATCCTCCGAAGTGAGGTGCGTAGTCTTCACCTCACTTCGGAATGACTGAGATGCGCTCGCTGATGTCTTGAACGCGCGTAAGAGTTGTCTCGCCGAGACCGGAATCCCTTTAATGCGCTCGCTGATGTCCGCGTGCAGGACATCAGCGAGCACATCTCAGTCATTCCGAAGTGAGGCAAAGACTACGCACCTCACTTCGGAGGATAGTGAATTACCCCCTCAGTCTTTCCGAGTTTACCAAGCGAAAGTTTGCATTGTTCTCATGAGATTTTTTTGATTTTTTGAGATTGAGCTTTTCGATCTTGAATTTTTGGAATTTTTCATTGGAAAGGTAGCCATACTACTAATGGGAAGTATGGCTACCTTTCCATTGGAAAAATTCAAAAATCAAGATCGAAAAGCTCATTCTCAAAAAATTGCAAAAATCTCATGAGAACAATGCAAACTCTCGCTTGGTAAACTCGGAAAGACCACTCTTGGTTTTTCCAAGTTAATAAATTTCACCCTAACATGAAAAACATGCATTGTACAATACAAGTGTAATATCATAAAGGTACTTCACTTTAAACTCCAAACAAAATCTAAAAAGATGGCTCTGTCCCTTTCAGAAAATTGGGATGTCTGATAATGCAGTGTGTCAATCCACCAAATAATAAAAACAACAGGGTGCCCAAGAAAGACCAGCAAGCGCCAGGACCGTCTCTTAAAAGTGTTTCAGCTGCATGATCGGGCTACCAGAAGTGCAGAGCTTGCTCTGGAATGGCAGCAGGCAAGTGTGAGTGTATCTGCATGCACTGTGAGGCGGAGACTCTTGGAGCAAGGCCTGGTCTCAAGGAGCGCAGCAAAGAAGCCACTTCTCTCCAGTAAAAACATCAGGGACAGACTGATATTCTGCAAAAGGTACAGGGAGTGGACTGCTGAGGACTGGGGTAAAGTCATTTTCTCTGATGAATCCCCTTTCCGATTGTTTGGGACATCTGGAAAACAGCTTGTTCGGAGAAGACGAGGTGAGCGCTACCAACAGCCTTTTCTCATGCCAACTGTAAAGCATCCTGAAACCATTCATGTGTGGGTTTGCTTCTCAGCCAAGGGAATCGGCTCTCGCATAGTCTTGCCTAAAAACACAGCCATGAATGAAGAATGGTGCCAGAATGTCCTCCGAGAGCAACTTTTCCCAACTGTCCAAGAGCAGTTTGGTGATCAACAATGCCTTTTCCAGCATAATGGAGCACCTTGCCATAAAGCAAAGGTGATAACTAAATGGCTCTGGGAAAAAAAAATAGAGATTTTGGGTCCACGGCCTGGAAACTCCCCAGATCTTAATCCCATTGAGAACTTGTGATCAATTATCAAGAGACGGGTAGACAAACAAAAACCAACAAATTCTGACAAAATGCAAGCACTGATTGTGCAAGAATGGACTGCTATCAGTCAGGATTTGGTCCAGAAGTTGATTGAGAGCATTCCAGGGAGAATTGCAGAGGTCCTAAAGAAGAAGGGTCAACACTGCAAATATTGACTTGCTGCATTAACTCATTCTAACTGTCAATAAAAGCTTTTGTTACTCATAATATGATTGCAATTGTATTTCTGTATGTGATAAAAACATCTGACAAACACACATAAAAACCAGAGGGCAGCAGATCATGTGAAAATATGATATTTGTGTCATTCTCAAAACTTTTGGCCATGACTGTACTTCTGTTCTGGACCTTTACTGTTACTCTTTAAGCTTTTTCAATGGCCACTCTAACAAGGACACTGCCTTAGAATGCTAAAAATGAATTCCAGAGAAAAGGTCAATGTCTGCATCAGGTGAGGATTACATTTTACCCCTTTAAACATGGTCTATGTTAAGCTTTAGGTTATGCATGTGTGTGCCTTTCTAAGGATGTAACTGGATGTGTACTTTATGTTTATAAGTGCAAATATTTAAATATCTAAAGTCTTCTATTATTGTGATTTTATATACTCTTCAAGGAGTTTCCCCTAGTTAACCTTGGGAAAAGTCTTAATGCCATGTTGATGAAAAAAAAAGTTTCTAAGCAGCTTCCTTATTTCATTCATTTAAGTTGTTGAAAAGATTGATTACTACATTAAATTGAAATGGTAAGTGGATTCGGTAAAGCTAGACTGGAGTTAATGAAGGGTTAGAAATAAAGAACTGTTCTCATGGCAAGAATCCAACACAGTTAAGTCTCCTACAGATTTGACTTTTGCTATGTCGGAGATATAAAAAAAAGAATTTTCACAGTTCTGCATATTAAATCTAACTAAACTTGATTCCACTACAAAGACACCCAGAAGCTTTTACAAATAAACTTCACTGATATTTTCACATTTGGGCAAGGCCTATTATATATGCATATGTATAACATGTTCTAGTTGTCAATAACTTACTTAGAATGTACAAATGACTTATTTATAGTTTAGAAAACTGAAGTAGTATTCAGTGGCTAAAATCAAAACCGGGGTAAACTTTGCCTATACAAGGTGTTATTGGTGCCTGTACGTAGGTTTTGGCAAAATAAACTTTATTTTATAGCACAAAATGAATAGATACCACATCATTTGCTAGAAGATTTGATACAACAGTGACATCCAGTGAGTCCTGTCTTTCATTCCCCACAGCTCCTGACACATTATTCTCCCAAGTGCTTGAGGGGTCAGCCACCAACAAATAAAAATGGGTAGAACCCAGAGTGCAATGATGAGGTGCTAAATACTTGAGTAAATCAGGGTTCTGGGGTTTTATATTAATAAGACCAATCTGCAAGGGTAGCATCGCTTAGCTGAATATACTCTGCTTCCTTACCCATCACCTGCAAGGCAGCTCCAGATGTTCTGTCCCTGTCAGCAGCTCTTTCATTATCATACATAGTAGAAAGTTCCTAGCGCATCCACATTGTGCTCCCTCTCAGGAAGCAGAACTTTCATAGTAGAAAGTTTAAATGGATAAGGATAAACTTTCCATTTTTTAATAAGGCTTTTTGTTTCTGATACATCCATAAACAGGATTGTAATGTTTCTTTTCACTAGAGCTTTCCTTTCTAGAATACCGTTTCCTTCCTTTACATTGATCTCAGGCACTGTGCTGATAATCAAACCAGGTTTTGCTAAAAAAAATGGCCCGTTAGTGGTATGGTAGCCAGAGGCAGGCTATATTACTATTATAAACATACCCTGCATATATCAGTCATAAAGCAAGAGAGGACTGACAATGCTAATCTACTAAGCAGTTTGTACTGTATTGTTTAAAGGCGCAAAAAAACCCCCACTATATCCTGGTGATAATATTACTTTAAATGGGACATCTCTGATGCCATTAGTGGCACCTCCATCCTGATAATTTAAATGGGATCACCAGCCACAGTCTTCTTTTATGCTATAGCATTTTCCAGCTCAGAAATCTCCCAGGTTAGACAGCAAATGGCTGGGTGTAATTGTTTTTAATCCATTTAATCCATTGCTCCACAACCAGAACTGTATTTCCATCATTCCTTAGTATTTAATTTATATTGCATTGACCCAAGTTCTCATTCTTAGCTTGTTCCATACGTCAGCATGTGCTTCAGTCTCTTTTCCTAATGTGACAGTAAGACTGCAGACAATTCATAAGTTCTCTGCAACATGTGAGTCTTGCTTTGCACATACAGGAAACCAGCAAACTTGACTCTCTTCCTTAAATCACTTGCTTCTAAACATGTGAAAGGATACCTCTTGCTTTCCTAATAATTCCTAAGTAATTCGTACTACTCAGTTATGAAACAGAAAACCTTTGTATAAACTATTGGCATCCAGGCAAACTAACACCAAAAATGTTGCTTTCTGTCTGTTCTTATCTTTACTGATTGCAGCCATATAAACAGACCCCACTCAATGCCTTTGTTTTCTATGGCACTTTACATAACAAATACACAGGAAATGTGCCCTATAGTCCGATTTTAAAGCTAAATTGCTAAATATCATATACATTGAAATCACAGAACAAATCTGAAAAATCTAGAAGTGCACAGACAAGGAAAAAATAAAAAAAAAAATAGAAAGAAAAATACCCCCTTGTGTGGTCACCCCCTTTGTGCTTATGCTCACCAAGTCAATACTTAAGTCTTTACATATTGGTTATAGACTGCAGGGCTCACCCCATTAACCTTGAGGGAGGAATTCACCATTCAGCGAAGTGAGCTCCGAATCCTTCGGCTCACTTTGCAAATGGTGTTATGCGCTCACTGATGTACTGCACGCGGACATCTTAAAGGGATTCCAGTCTCGTCGAGGTGACTCTTTTGGTCTCGCCGAGGTGACTCTTTTGGTCTCACCGAGATGGTAATCCCTTTAATGCGCTCGCTGATGTCCGTGTGCAGTACATCAGCGAGCGTATAACAGCATTTGCGAAGTGAGCCAAAGGATTCGGAGCTCATTTCACTTTAAAGGGATTCCGGTTTCAGCGAGGCGACTCGAGTGGTCTTGCTGAGACTGGAATCCCTTTAAAGCGTTTGCTGATATCCGCGTGCAGGACATCAGTGAGCGCATAACAGTATGCGCAAAGTGAGCCAAAGGATCCGGAGCTCACTTCGCACTATGGTGAATTCCCCCCTATAACTTTGAAAATAGGTATTGATGATCTCACATTCTCCCAGTGGATAGACAATCAAATCACCAAGCAGTCTGTCTGCATTCAGTGTGGCGGTTGATGATTCACCTGCAAGAGTCAGTCTTGCAAAATTCCTGACTATGAGGGAATATAAGAGAACCATACAAGTCTTTTATTCAGAACAGAGAAGTAATGTGCTTTATAAGTTAGCAATGCATGAGTAAAACAAACACACCACTGTGATTAAAGAAATGTTTTTCTATGTGAATAAATCTTGAGTTAGACCATAAGAAGGTCATAGATTTCCAAAGTACATTAAGAAAATATATATTTTAAAAGTATGGCGCATTAACAAATAATAATATACATTGTATACACTATAATGTCATTTAGTACTCTAATAAAAAAAAAAATTAATTGATAAACATATTAGTGGGATAAAGAGCATCGGAAATGGAATCATTCACTCCCATAGGCCGACACTGTTTGAAAATTGGACTTTGATACTTTTTATAATCAGTCATATGTGACCTAAATACATATATCAGAATAGCCATGATATCTGATCAATAGCCAAACTTAACAAAGGTACCAGAAATTATTTTATTTAAATCAGCAGTAAATACTGTATTTAACAAGGGAGAAGGAAAATGAACAAGTGACAGTAGTTGAAGCCCAGAATAAAGCTGGTTTTCTTTAAACAATCCTAGCCACAGGGCTCTGTAACATTTCACATAAACCAGTATATTTTTCAATGTTTAATTCTATAATTTAATTCAAGTGCTTATAGACCATTTTGCCACATGGTACAAACCAATATACAGTATTTCATGTTTTATAAAGGCATAAATACATTATAAGCTGATACTTTGTAACCATTGCAAACAGGAGGTGAAACAGTTCTGAATTAAATGACCTGTTTGGTAAAACTCATATCATTAGACATGATATTACTACTGAACCCTCTGTGTTAAGTCATTTCAATCCCTACCAGGTACCAGAGGTTGGCAGGCAAACAATTTCTTCTGAAGTGCACAAACAAGTGGTTCAGGCCCATTGTGTTCATTCCAAAGGCAGATGGGTCCAGTCCTGTAATGAGTTCAGAAAACTGAATTAGATACTTACCCTATACCTAGTGTGGATAAGTCATTTGAAAGGTTGGGCCCAGCCTAATATTTAATGACTTTTGACCTTTCAAAAGAATATTTGTAAGTGCCTCTAATAAAAAAATAACAAAGAGAAAACTGCTTTTCCACCACATATGGGCTCAATCCACTATGCTTCCCTTTGGGTTACAATGGGACACAGATACATTCCAATGTATGATGGATATTATCCTTAAGCTCAACAGTAACTATGATTCAACCTAACAGCAGTGATGCCTTAGTCACACAGTGGGGGTTATTCACTAAGGTGTGATTTCGACTGTCAAATTCTAAAACAGCGGTTTCCCATAGCAAATCCGTGACCGCGACAATTTCCCCATTGTAAAGTCGCGACTGCGATCATTTTTAAAGCTGCGGCTCTGACAATATTTCCATAGTAAAGATGCCACTGCGACAATATTCTCATTATAAAGATGTGACTGCGATACTAACAGTCTCTTGTGCAACTGACAGTAGCTGTTGAATTCACACCTATATGCAACAATTTGGACTTTAGTGAATAACCCCCACAGTGTTTTGCAAGTGATTTAGTTGGTCTATTTCAGTGAACCATCTAGTCACATGTTAACACCTCTAATTATTCTCTATGGGATTTGCACTCATACAGTATATATTTACACTATCAGTGATTCATTAACTTTTGGGTTGTGTTTATCATCAACTTTGATGTCCCCAACCTAACTGAAACTGTATTGGAAGCTTGTATGAGAAGTACTGGGGTTGGTACCTCAGTACTGAATGTCCATTGTGTAGCCAAGACCCTAGTACCTGCATAAGTTCAATTAGGCAATTAATAAATCATATTTAAAGTGGCAGCCGGATGGAACTAAATTTGGAGGTGAAAACAATGATGGGGGCCCAAAGTTATCAAGTACTTATGCACACCTATACATTTACATACACATGCATAAACATTCCAGAAAAATTGCACTAAACTGAAACTTTTTGAATTGAAAAACTCCCAATATGTTTACATATCATTGAAAAAAAGGGTATTATTGGCAGAAAGAAGAACTGGACCCTTCTGGCTTTGGAAGTGCTGTAATGTCACCATGTTTTAGAAATTTTATGACTTAATTGACTTCAATTCCCTTGATGCAATACAAGAAATTTAGTCACTAGAAAAAATCTGTTATAGACATAAGATTACATTAAGACCTCCTTTGGGGGTTACCCTGTTATCATCTTTTATTATCTTCTAATTTACCGGAATTATTATATTATAATGTCACGTTTCTCACTCCCCAGGAAGGTACCAGTGGGTTTGGATTTTGTAAACTATAATTCTGACTGTGGGCTAATTCAGAGACCCAATTCTTTTGCAATATTCTTCTACAAGCCCTTTGGTTTGTTAGCTTTAGGATTTCTTCCTCTGATATTTTCTAAAATATGTTTTGATTTGATCATACTTTTCTGGACTCTGTTATAAAGGCCATGTACTGTATAATAGTTTGCTTTAAATGGCAGGGTAGACCAAACACACAATTGAATTTACTGGAACTCCTGATTCCAAATGACCTCTGTTTAAAAGGTCATTATTCTAAAGGCTTACATACTTTTTCCATCAGGGGCCTTGACTGTTTGAACTATTTGTTCAGTAAAGAGATGGCAATGTGAATATTTCAATGCTACATTTCTTTTAAGTAATAAATGATGTGTTGACGTGAGTTGGGGTATAATGGATGTGTAATCTTATGTGTACTATAAACATTAAAGGATAGTATGAGCTGCAAAAAACCATATACATTTTGTGACTCCTGATATATAACATTTATTGTCAGAGAGTGAATGAAAGTTATTTGGATGAAAATATGTTTATTATATAAAATAAAAATGTCCTTGAGGAGAAATTCTCAACCAACCTCTAAGCTGCCAAGCACAGTGATCAAGTATAGCATACTCTAAAAGGTACATAGTAAGAAGACTTGGATGGGAGGCTGGGGAGGGTAGAGTAGAAGAGTAGAGTGGGAAGAGTAAAGCAATGCTGTAGGACAACAGTCTAGTGATGCTTCAAAAGGTTAAACAATTACCCCACATTCACTGGCTTCTCTAGGGTTTTGCATTTAATTAAAGGTCACCAGTTCCTTCAAATAGAAAATAGAAAGGGTTAGGGGTATGTAAAAATAGAAATAAATAGCAGTATGTCCCTTTCTAACAGGCTGCAGGGAGACTCTAAAACCTGAGTGTTAACCTGTTATATACTGATACCAGTTCATCAATTTAAGGCCTCATTTTTCAATACTGAACAATAGTTGGTGTACATAGTATATAGTTTTTCTAAACTACTATTTTGGGACTAAGGTGAAGACGCCCTTAATAAATTATTGAAATGTATTCTCTTTTTGAGTAATTACTATATATTTTTCAGTATTTTTGATAACTATGCCAATAAATAACTACAAAATACTGAGATTTATGAGTGCAATATCTCTATGAACCTTTTCACATATTTTCTCCTCATTTTTCTGTTCAGCGACCAATTATTGGGATGTGAGTATGCCTTTTACTTCAACAATATAAACTAACTAAACCACAAAAGTGTGATATATCAACTGTTTACTAGTGTAGGACTCTCCCCTAACAATTTAAAGTGAAACATACCCGGATTTTTTTCTTAAAGTGATACACTCCCCTAATTGGTTTAATTGGTCTATATGTTTATTTCATTCACTTTGAGCAATAACACCTACAAACACCTACCAAAATATTGAGGTGTAACATTTTTGTGACTTTTTTAAGTGACTCACTCCATTTATGAACTGTTCTACCCCCCATAATCACCTAAAGTAGTGAATTTTTATATTATACTTTTATAGTAGTTTCTAAGGTAGAGTAACTCCATAAGATACTGGGTTACTCAGGTATCTAGCATAGAGTAAAGCTATTTGTAACTTATCTTGCTAAAGCTCCCCAGACCGAGCAAAACGTACACTGGTATCTATGAACCAAAGGGATCTACTGAATTTTTCTTCCCCCTGTTAGCCTATTACTCTCAAAGTAATACCACAAACAACAGTGGTCTACCCTATTTTAATTTCATTTGAATTAAACTGAATGTCATACGTGTTTTATCCTATAAATAATAAAGGTTATGTTTTAAATCCGATTTCTTACTATCACTGATCTGGAAGCTATGCAGGTATCCATTTCCCTTTCTCCCATTCCTTTATTTATCTTGTATTATTTCAATTACATACCTTGCACCTTTTTTCTCAGATAATTTTGTACACATTAGGAATAGTGGCAGTGTATTCTCCTTTCCCCTTTTCCCTTTATTATTTACCGACAAAATACACAGACACAACTTACTCAACCTTATATAGATAGTGTAGTGCTGTTTTTTGTTTCCTTAAAAGTACCCGGTAAGCCACTTCAGTAAGGTGCCATGCAGAAGGATAGCCTTAACAATATAGAAATAGGATGGATTATGTTATAGGACTCAGGTAATGGAAAATCTAGGATGTCTTATTTCTGATCCTCTAATTGGTTAAAGAATTGACAGAGGACCACTCCCTCTACACAGAGCTACTTACAGGAAATAATTAGCCAGAGATAAAAATGCTTTGTTTTCTCTCTTTTATATTTATATTTATAATTGATTATTTATTCTGCTTAATACATTTTCAAAAATATCTTTATCTCTACATTTTGTAAATGTATCCTTTTTAAGCAGTTTCTTCTGCCAGTTTAACTGTTCCTTTAAATAGATGTGACATGCACAGTGTTTCTATTCCTAGCACCCAATGTGTAATTTTGTGTAAACCAGCTTGTTCAGTGTGTATACAAGAGTCCCAATAGAGGAACCTAGCTGCCAGGCAGCAAGTATTCACTTAAATGCTATTCTATGGTGTGGTTTCTCAAAGAATACTGGGTGAACATTAGTGTTGGTTGGAAGGTAACTTTATTTTCTCTTTATCTATATGTTAAGAGATATGAAAAGTATAAATTTATAAAATGAATAAATACATGACTTGGATTGATTTGTTTTTTCACAATCCTGCTGTACTTTCAATGCTTTGAGGGAGGAGGCTAATGAGTGATTTGTGTACCTATGAATAGGCCTCTGATTCTTCTCAGTGTGACTACATGCTTGAAGTGCTCCACTACAGAAAACAGTGAAGGGCCAAAAATCTTATAATCTCAATCCATCTACAGTTGCAATTTAAATTGTAAAGATTTCATTTCAAACAGCAAACAAATGTTTATGTCTTTTCAATAACTTTCAGTTTAATAACAGCTGAATGTCAGTACATTGCAAATATATTTCTAGATTCATTCAAAGTTTGGCCCATTGTCTATTGCTCACCTAGAAATATTACCCATGACTCTACTTAACCCTTTATGAGTCTGGCGTCTTAGGTTTAAATAATAGATGGCATTTTACATTTACATGTATCAAAACATTACTGAGTTCTCCATAACAATGAGAATAGTTTATCCAAACTATACTCAGAAATAGTTATCGATGTGAGTGTTCCTTATTATTGTAACATTAACATAATAATAATAGGAAACTTTTGGTAACACAAAGTGAATGTTTGCACACTTCTCTACATTTTTTACAATCTATTTAAGTGACATGGTCTTCTCACTCTCATTTTGGTCTCTATAAAAGACTGACATTATTATTATATTAGATATAAATTATTTATTTCACAAGTACCTTTTAGGAACACTCACTTTTTTCTGTACTTTAAAACCATTGTATTAGGAATATAATCATCTCATTTAAGTCTCCCAGAGACATACAAATAAACATTGGAACATACAAGTGCAAACAACTGCATACATTTAATTTCAATTTTAATTGTCAGCAGGTACATGGAACAATGTTACCTGGAGAGTTATGAATTTGACTCTCAAACAGCTGCATACATTTATTTTCAACAATACTGTATATTAATCTTTAGCTTGACAGGAACTCCATGAGTTGAACATAGGATTACTATATCACTCAAAATGGATATGAATGAAATACATCTGTAGACTGAATTATAATATGTAAAACTTAATTTATATATTTAAAGGGGAACTATAGTCAGATTACATTTTTACATATGTAGTACTATACTTTAGTGAGAAGTGTTTCTCCCCAGTAGATGTTTCATGTGATGCAGAATGATTGAGTAGGCAGCATTGATAAACTCCTGTACCAGGAAATGTGTGTGTGACATGTACTGGCCAGTTTTCCATGAAAAGGTACCAGGACATATTTGCACTACTTTACTACTTGGCACATGAGCACAAGTCAGCTTTCCCTCTGTAATCTCCTGCATTCTAAGCTTAATTTATGCAGCCAAAAGGTCAGCACACTGCTTAACCAATAGAAGACAACCAATAGCAGTCATGCAGCTTTTTCTTCTCATGTTGCCTGACTTACAGAGCCGAAAGAGGAGGGGGAGCAGGGGAAAAAAATGTCAGCTCTCAGGAAAACTAATTAAGGGAAACAAACAGCAAGCATTATTTCTTCCCTAAATGTTTTTTAACTATTTGTGTCAGCAATTGGCTTAGTATAAAGGAGTTTTATATATATATTTGTGCATTTATATCAGCACTATAGTGCCTCTTTAAAACTGCAAGCATTTTTACAAAGTGACTGTGATGTGGCTTTCATGAAAGGCCTCTGTTTTAAATTCATATCTATCCAGTTAATATTATTCCATGTACCTGCTGACAATAAAATGCCTTCCCATATTGCCTTGCACCAACACAGTCCACCCTCATAGAAGTTTTGGACAGAAAAAATAATTGTACTCTGGGAAAAAAAATGTGGTAAATGTACTGTGACTATCAAATAAATATGATTTTTTCTTCGATGAATATTTTCTTTTTTTTGTATTGCTAAAAAAAAAAACTCCAAGTTTTTTAAAACTATTTTCAGTGTAGCAAAATTATTAATGAATCAATATGACATTAAAAAGAGTCTATATTAATGGAATTCAAAGTGAACCACTGTAAAATTCTGAATTGCTAGAAAGATATATGTCAAAGTGGTATTTTTTGCCTCCGAGCCATTAAATATTTTAGTTGTAATGACTCATAAATGACTGGCAAGTATTTTTTGAAAAATGTGTGTTTTTGATCTGTTGGTTAATAGGGCTGCAGCTGCTCGGCGTCTAACATTACATTTATTTTTCAGGCATACTGTATTTTAAATGAATTAAGTGGGAAAAATTTAGTAGAGGTTCATACTGGTGTACTTAGGTTATAGATTTGAATTACACTATGAGAAGTAGCTGGACAATAAGCCTCTCTGTTCCTGAATGAATCCATCAAGGCCCTGGACATCTTTTCTTTCAAAGCCTGTTAATGATGCAACCCATTTTCCTCTGCTCAGTGCCATTATTGACATTGTTGCCTCATTCATTCTAGTGCTAAAATGGCCTTGTACAAGATCATTCAAAATAATATTCATAATACTATTTATAATTAGAAAAATGCTCAAAATGTAGGCCTCTTTTCTTTGCAGATGTGGATTTACTTTACAGCTGTCATATGAAGCTGAATACAGTACTTTGTTTCTACTGTCTGCCTAATTAATTGAAAACGTAGTAGTGCAGGTGGGTGCTGGGTACCAACAAGAACTGAGCACTGTATGAATGGAAACCATTTACTTAATAGCTATGAGGCTGTTGTACATGCCATTCTATAGAAGGAACTGGAAAATGAAGAGTTTGCATTTATAAGCAACGTAATGATTTTTAAGAAGACAAAATTCTTGATCAGGTATAGGACACAAAATCAGCATGAGTAATTTGCCGGCAGTTCATATTCTCCTGTTTTTTCCCAGTGTAAAATAGGAAATAAGAGGATAAATATTATACTACCCTTGTTTCATGCTTTTCTATCCGGAGTCCTCAAAGTCTCGTTCTTTATGTTTATGAGAATCAATATTGTTGTTATGCAGTAACATAAATTTGCTAATTGCTCTTAAAAGTCATTTTAAATTAAAAAAAAAAATAACACAAGCATCTCTCTTGTGACCCATTTTTCTATTTATGTAGGATATTAGGCATGTTATTGTTAAAAGCCCTATCATTTATTATATTCAAATGAAAGAATGATGGGGCACATTGTTTGTTTTATAATGCTAACATTTATTGTTTGATCATGAACAAATGAAACCTTTGAATGGCTGGGAGATTAGCATTACATTTTACTGAAGGATTATTAGTGTGACTAGCTGCACATTTGCATTTTCCTTATACTATTTTGCCATCTGAATTTCGAAATTTCTGACATTTGTGCTTTCTTTAGCACTGAATCAGAAGTAATTTCTAAGTTAGCAAAAAATGTTTGAACGATGAATTCTTATGAATTCTTACTCCTTTCCCTCTACCAATTGGGGTTTCTCCTAAATCTCTACTTCCTTCCTATTTCATTCTTCTGTCAATTTGTTCTTTTCTTTATTCTATTGTGTATTTTCTTTTCTGTTTTATAAACCTATTCTCTATTATTTCCCATCGCCAAAACCATTCTCTCCTTTTCATGCATTCTCCTACTTACTTTTCTTCCTTTCTTCCTTCCTTTCTAAATTATTATCTTGGATCAACATGTTTTCTTGCGTGCATCAGTGGCATGGTCAGGAAGCATCAAACATTTGGCCAACGTAAAGAGGCAGGAAAGGCAGATGTTTAATGATAATAATTATAATAAACTTCCAGTTTTGAGCATTCAAGAAATTAACTTGTGGTAAAACAAACGAGTTGCCTAAAACTACTTATTCTCATAGAGGAAACATACTGCTATAGTGTTCTTGAGTTAGCTTACCATGGTGATTCTCATAGAGGAAACATACCTAGGGCATGTTCCATAATGCCAAGCACAACATCATAAAACAGTGGGAAAATACTGTATGATGCTTTACTCCACCTTCTTAGGAACATTTAGCATTTTCAATAAGAATTTAACTTACGAATATGGTGTAATTTTGTGTCCCTGTTTTTTTTTTACATTCTAATTAATTATAAATAATTACTTATGTTGCATATGGTTATCTTGTTTTGATCTGGAAAATGTACAAGTGCTGGTCAACGAATTAGAATAATTTGAAATAGTGCAATCATGAAAT
>WMED01009287.1:0-16403 GCA_019650415.1 Pipa parva | reverse complement strand
GGTGGGTAAAAGTAACAGGTCTTTTCAGCTGTCCTGGTATGACAAAGTAAGCTTCCCCTCTTTGAAAAACCAGAATCCGCCACTGATCTTGATCCCTCTGTAATAAAGTACTCTCCTCCTTTGTATTAACTACTTTACAAAGTTTAGTATCATCTACAAAAATTGAGATTTGACTATTCAATCCCTCAGCAAGGTCATTTATAAATATGTTGAAGAGAAGAGGACCCAAAACTGACCCCTGGGGTACCCCACTATTAACAGTAACCCCGTGTATGTACCATTTATAACCACCCTCTGTTTCCTACCATTGAGCCAGTTACTAACCCACTTACACACATTTTCCCCCAGTCCAAGTATCCTCATTTTATGTATCAGGCTTTTATGTGGCACAGTATCAAATGCATTTGAGAATTTATCATTTTTTTTTTTTTATGCTACTGTCCTTTGAAAGGAAAATCTTCAGACATCTTTTGACTCACGCTGCCTGTAAGCACCTATATACACATTTACAGCTGGCAAGAAAGAGAGACATCCCAGAAGATTCAGTCCATTCATTACAAAGATGGATTTTCCGGAGAATGTTTTCAGAGCATATGAAATGCTGGCTAAATATGGCCTGCTGCAACGTGCGTAATTCTGGTTCCAAACTAATAAGAAAAAAACCCTCTCTTTCTCAATTTGTCACTGTATTTATTCAGAAACACTGCACAAAGAACAGAAGCACACAGATGGAAACAACACAAAAAGCAAAAGAACTCTAAAGCAAGGGTTTCTGGGTCAGTAGCAGGGGAAAAAAGTTTGTGGAAAACTAAATCCAACTGCAGCACCTTATCTTTGAAAGAATTGCACTTGTAAAATCTTGATTTCTATTAGCAAAGATTCAGTGAAGCAGCAGTTTCAGAATCCAATTAACACTTTAAGGGGTTATTGACTAAAGTGAGAATTTCTCAAGCAGCAGATTCCCATAGCAAATCCGTGACCATTTTCTCATTGTAAAGTCAAGACTGCGACAAATTTAAAGTTGAGACCACAACAATATTTCTATAGTAAAGTCGCGACTGTGACAATGTTTTCGTTATAAGATGCGACAGTAGCAGTCTGTTGTGACTGTCTTTAGCTGGCGAATTCAAACCTTTATGCAACAATTTGGACTTTAGCCAATAACCCCCTAAATGTCATAGTCCAGCAGGAATTTATCACTTTTAGGAAATCTACATTTCTAAATGGGAAAAACGTAGTGCTGGAATTGCCTCTATTTTTTGAGTGGACTGCCTGTAATATCAACAGTAAAAATGTATTTCATCAGTGAAATTTATTTTTCCCTGTACAGTACTGTAGACTGGACGTGTAATTGCTGTGCTCTCCAAAACATTTGAGTGTACAAATATAATGTGTACACAATGGGTCTTGTTGCTGAAAATGTAGGTATTGTACAGGCTGCTGTAGTGCTCTTAACTGGATTAAAGGAGACCTAAAGTCAAAAAATAAAAAAAATTGTTAAAATACTTACCTTATACAGAGTTGGTTGATTACAGTCACAGCATGAGCTGTTCTGTAATTAGCCAGCTCACGATGCCTCCCCTGACACTTCATGCACAGCTCACTGGTTGACACAGAAGCCAGTGTGCAGCTTCTTCTTCTCCTTCCCCAGCCTCATACATAATCAAGCTCATTGAGGGGGAGCATTCTCATTGGTGCCCCACAATGAACATGATGATGTTTAAGCACCTAAAACACCCAAGTTGTAAGGATGGGAGAAGCTTCGCGCTTATAGTCAGCCAGCACTGTGAAGAAGCATCGGGACCCGGCTAATTACAGCACAGCTCATGCAGTGACTGTAATCAATTAGCTCAGTATAAGGTAAGTATTTTAACAGTTGTTTTTTTATTTTTTTACTTTAGTTCTCCTTTAACTAGAAATTAATCCAGTCCTGAGACTATTTTTGTTAAATCTAGATCCAAAGAGCAGAAATGACTATCAATGGCAATCGCTTTAAAATGCATCTGAAAAAGTTTTGCATGGCGTCTATAAGAAATAACCCACATTTGGTTGATAAAATGAAATGGTTAGAAAAGAAGTACAGTCATACACAGAAACCAAATTGTTATTGAAAGGTCCAGATAATTTGGAAACAAAAATAGAGAGAAACTTTCAGCAACATTTTACACTTTGTTTTTTTTTATGTAAAACTTATTTTTGTAAAATTATAGTTTGCTGTTTTTCAAGTAAAAATTTTGGTGGTGAAGATTTTAATTTATTTTGGGGGGAAAACTAAATTTTTTCCAGCATCTAACCTTGAACAATATTGCCCCTGTGCATTAAATCTATGGCTGTTAAATTCAAGGAGAGAGACCTTTGAGAACTAGCTGTATTTCAAATGATAGATTTAAGCAATTATTAATTGTGCAAAATCAAGAGACCCACTGAATCCAGTCTAAGGGGGTAATTCAGCAAGGTGCGAACTCACCTTGCGATGCTTCGATTCACCTCGCAGGAATGGTTACGCGCTCGCTTCTCTCCTACACACGGACATCAGCGCATGCTTTAAAGGTATTCCAGTCTCCTCGTGACCACTTGAGTCACCTCGCGAGACTGGAATACCTTTAAAGCGTGCGCTGATGTGCGCGTGTAGGAGAGAAGCCAGCGCATAACCATTTTTGCGAGTTGAATTGAAGCATCGCAAAGTGAGTTTGCACCTTGCTGAATTACCCCCTTAGGATTTGATTTAATCCCATGACTGTTGCAGGACTTGGATGCAATTGCATTTTCACAATTATAGAGATATATTAGCAGTTTTGACTACTGTAGTCGTCATCAAAAGCCCCCCCATGATGTTTCTTTTATTAGTCAATGTTAAATTACTGGTGTGGCTAAAGTTTTAAATGATCTGTGATTATATGCCTTTCAACACCGACATTTAAGATTGTGTCCTCCTCATGAAATCCCTAGCACAAAAAAAAGGGCATAATATGGCAAACAATCTAAGATTAAACACAACAGTTTACACTCAACCTGCTAACGTGCTGGTTTACTAATAATCTGATCATATTAGCTAATCAATAATCTGACCGTTTTAGAAGAATGGACATGTATCTATACAGATACTTACGATTTCTTTTTAAATCTGCCAATCAAATTATATTAATAGGGTGGTATCAGCTCGTTAGAAAAGGTTTCTCTCAACACAATGTCTTTTGAAATTAAATTTTTATTGCAGCCAAACAGTTTTTTTTTTTTTTTTAACTGTACATAAAATAAACTATAATATATACACAAACTTTCATTAAGTTACAGGGCATCAGTATACACTTTTTTTGGCATTCAGTTTAACAAAGAGAGTTTGCATAAATTGAAGGTTTCAGTGAAGCTTAATCCTAATAAAATTTGGTATAAGACTGATATGTATCCCCTGTTTGCTAAACATCATACCAAATACGCTTCTAAAGCAAGGATGCCTAACCCTCAACATGTTACTACTGTGAACCACAAAGAAGGGCATCTCCAGGCATTCACTGGAAGATTTAGTTTACAGCAAGGCAGCCAAGAGTCTGACATTCCTGCCCTAAAGGCTGAAAGAAGCGAGTCTTCAATCTCACTGTTTTTTCTTGCTTTCGGATTCCAAGCAAAATTTCTCATATGCTTCTTCCATTTCCGGATCCATCTCATCCTCATCATAATCATCAAAGTACCTACAAAAAAAAAAAAAAAAAAAAAAGAATCCATTAATCATCAAAATAAAGAAATGTACCAGCTTCCACCAATATATTTTAAGCATGGTAAGATGCAATAGCCCTGTCTCAACAAACAGAAGGTTTATATACTGGACACTTTATTTCAATAGTTTACTTTCAACTGCATTCTCTGCCACTCCATTTATACAGCAATCAGGTGAAGAAAAAAAAAAAAAAAAAAAAGAGCACTACCTTTGTATATAGCATAATAAATAGAGGTGATACTGAGATGCATACTTCTTAATTATAGATTAAATGCTACTAATTCCAATACTTCCACCCCAGTACAATAGACAAGCTGTAAGTAGTAGATTAGGAATCAGCAGCAAGATGAATGGTAAATTAAACCATAGCATTTTACTGTGATACAGACAGTGACAGTTACGAAACATGTCACTGTTTGTATCACAGTAAAACTCTATAGTTTAATTTACCATTCATCGTGCTGCTTCTTCCTAATCTACTAACTCTGCATAGCAGAAAGCTTATTCCATTACAACTGGATCACAGCATGTGGGAACCTATGTTATACACAAACCAAATGAAATAAACTTATTGTTATACATAGGAAGTTCCTTATTTTTTATTGCAATAGCTCCTCCCCATTATGCACAGGATAATATATCTCGCTAATTCTGCAAGTAAAAAGTGCTTTTCTGATATTAATCTGAGAGGTGTTCCAAGGGTTAATTGAAAAAGGGAGTTATAGAGGAAGTCTTCTTAAAGTAGAAAGTATTCACAATGTTCACCCTGTGTTTTATGTCTCACTATAAAATCCTTTTCTGCAAAGATCATTGAGGGACACAGGCCTTCACAATCAAAGGGAATTAAAAAAAAAGTTTATTTTTTTAACTAGAGACAATTGATAAGGCAGAATTTTGGGTTTTCTAAAAGGCTGCTTAAAGCAACTGGTCTAGTCTCTCTTGTAGGAAACCTAAAATCTGACTGATTGTGAAGGCAGATTTATTAAGTCTTCCATACTTTGTAGTAGATCTGTGAAGATACAGGTTTTCTGGCCATCATAGTAGTGATAACTTCAGGGGATCATTTTATCTCTTACAATGGATTATTCAAAAGCCAAAGGACCACCATGGCATCTGTAAACTAGACCATCAGGTCCATGATAAGCAAGCAGGAACTTGTTTAGTCTAGAAGCAATGATGCTAAATGTCTGGTAGACCCCACTGAGCTACTAGGTTGTTGAAGATTTCCAGATGTTGTGACTATTTGCATGAGTCTAGGTTCCAAAGTCTAAGAAAAGCAAAGGAGGCATGTCTAAAAACAAAATGGATGCCTTGTACTGTTAGGGAACAATGTGATTCCAGAACTCATAACTACTTAGTGGTGAGTCACATCTCAGCACTTGAAGTTTTTTTTATTGTTCTTATCTATCAGACCTATCTATTTAATAAGAGATTATGCCAATATTTGGTTCTTCTTGAAGCCAAGGATCTGGTCCACGCCAATCCTGGGTCTGGGTCAGAGCCAATGGAGAGGAATCTGGAATAAAACTAGCACAAAAGAAAAAAAATAGTCCTATATTGCCCCCTAAATGCTGAAGGTAAGGCCCCAATCAGCACAGTGATACTGTAGGATCACAGGGGCTACCTCCATGTCCTATTTGCTAAAGAGAGTATGACTTCACCAATACCCTGTAAGAATCTGTTCCCTTTAAGTTTCTAGAAAATGATGAAGGAGTTAGAAAACCCTGTCTTACCTGCTATGTCTGCACCCAGGGCAGCAAATTTACTTACTCGGAGACCACCTCTAGGACATTAACTTTGGGGTACATTCCCATGTGTGGAGCTGATTGTAGGAAACCTGGGACCAGTCCTGACCTTATAAAGCTCCAGATGTTGGACAAAAAATAACAAAGCTAGGAGCTTTGGAAAAACAAATTCCCCCGAATGTTAGAATAACAGAAAAAAATGAAGAGGAAGTGAGCCCAGGGGAGGGGCTAAAGCCCAAGGGAAGAGCCCTGCTAGCTGCTCCTCTTTACATTTATGTATTTTATTGCACTTCTTCCTTTGGAGAAGTGTGCTTTACCCCAAAGGTTCTGCATCTGTGCCCCCAATCGCTGATGGGGCAAAAAAAAAAAAAAAATATATATATATAACTGAAATGTTGATGTTAATTGGTAGCATAGCGGATCCTGGCTAAAAGACAACTAGCAATATTTTCATGGCAGGGACATGGAAGGAAAAGCTGAGCTTACGGCTCTCCTCCTCCAGAAAAGTCTGTTCCGTTTTCTTCATAGTCTGGAAAAAATTCTTCTCTGTCCAGCAGCTCCTGGTATTTTTCTTGGTAATCTAAAGGTAAAATCATCAACAAAGAATCTTACTACTAGTATTAGCATGTATAGTACTAAAGGCTGTTTTTAAATGGATTGTCTATTTGACACTTGCTGCAATCTACATAACTGGCTAACTTACCAGGATCTGCTGCAGTGAAAGGGACTCCTTCAGATGTATAAAATGTCGGCTCATTCTGAAAAATAAAACAAATATAAAACTTAAATTTTGACAAGATTAACAAAAATAGCAATAGTTACTCAAGGTTGCACACATCAATGGATGTTAAACTTCAGCTATAGCGGAAGAGGCTGACAGGTCCATGTTAAATTGTTGTTTAAGGTTTACTTAAAGACTTTTCACAGTGCATTTTCTAATCTATCATAGTAATTCCACTGGGGATAAATGGAGTGGGAAGGCATACAGAAAAGATGTTCTTGAAGTGTCCTCCCTCTTGTTGAGAGGCACCGCAGTGTTCCTGTGTCCCTCAAAATGTAAGAGAAAATATTCATTACAAATAAGGCAACATCACACAGGGTAGTTTAGCTATTTCTGCTTTTCTTAAGGAGATCATCAGTGATCAAATCCCACATACAGAAAAATAGCTTTGTATTTTTACTATGGGTGAGAGTCATACCCAAAGGCTTTGCTCACTTGTACTTCCAATGAGACAAATGGCAGCAATAAAATGATCACTAGGACATTGCCCTTACAGTCACCGGGAGGTAGGGAGAGGCCTAAATGTATTCCACTGCTATGTACAGGAACATGAACTGTAACTAAGCAGAGCAGAGAAAAATGCCATGTGAACCTCAACTCAAAAGGAGGTTGAGAGAAGAATACATAAGAATTCTGGGAAAAAAAGCACAGTCTTTAATATGATGTTAAGAAATGAAAAATAGTTAAAGTATGTAATGCAACTTCTCAACCAATTTTTGATAGCCCTACTTTAGACGTATTTTTACGAAATAAAAAAAAAAAAAAAAAAAAAAAAATCAAATACTAAAAAATAAAACTGAAATAGTTAGATTAATACCATGAAGTAATTGGGATCGTTTTCTGGTGTTGCTTCTTTATAGCTGGATGCAGCAAGCACTCGTCCCCAGTTACTTGAACGGAGTTCCACCAGTTTCAATAGCATCTGCTTTACATCTCTACAAATGAAAAATAATATATAAATAATAAGTTTGTTACATTTCAGGACAGAAGCCACATAATGTAACTGCCTAGCTCCAACTAGTTACAAACCAAAAAGAGCGGATTTGCTATTTCTAACCTGCTACAGTGTGCATCTAGAACAATATTTTCCATCCTCTGAATTATTTCTTCCATAGACGATTTCTCTTTTTCTTTCCATGCATCTTCTAAAACCGATCCAGTTAACTGGAAGAAAGGCAAGTTACTTTAGTAGTTCGGACCCAGCAGCGTACATGGCAGTTGTATTACTACAGATGTGCCAAACACAAAGAGCTAGATTTTTTTATTATATGAATATTACTGAAATGAATGTATCCCTTGTCATTTATAACTGAACAGAGGTACCAATTCTAATAAAGTCTACACTTCCAGAGACTGACAATTCCTGAAACAAATGTTCATTTAACTGGAACAAAGGGGGGAGGCTAAATACTATAAGCCTATCTATATCTAATAAGGCCTGTGCTTTCTAGAATGAGGAATTCTGTTCAAAGCAGGTTCTAGCTGCACATCAACATTCCAACATTTAAGATAATTGTATGCATCACAGCAAATAAACTGATCTCCATTTTAGGTATATTTTGGAAAGGAAAGAACCACCTATTGAGATCATTTAATGACTCTGACTGCAGTGAAGACATTAACTAATGCATGTCTTGTACAATCTATGGAACTAAAGTGCCTTTTTGGCAATTTTATTTGCAGAAGAAAAGTTTTAGGGCAAAGTTTAATAAACTTGTAAACACCCGATTTCAAGTTTATTCCCGTGAGATCTTGGCTGTTTCTCGTGGTAAATATCTCTTTATTCAATTGATAATTACCAATAGAATTTTTTCGATCGGATTTGTCTCTGAAAAGGTAGCCATACTACGAATGTAAATCATTGCTACCTTTTCAGCAAAAAATCTGATCAAGAAATCTTGACAGATACAGTAAGCTCACGGGATCAATAAGAGGGATAATCTCGCGGGTATAAACTCGGAAAGACTAAATCGGGTCTTTACGAGTTTTTTTAAATTTCGCCCTTTAGAGTCTTTAACATGAGTGTTGGGACCTGTGTTTTGTTTATCCTAAAATCCGCAACCATCAAGCACCGAATTACAAATATTGTGGGATTTAAGTTACATCTCTTTTTGTATTGAACATTACATAAAAAAAAAAAAAATCAGTGAAAACAATACCCAACTAGATAAAACACCTTATCAAAATACGTACTACAGAGATGCAATGAGCATACTATTTTCACTTCTTTCAAGATTACACTCTTATTTACACACAATATGTCTAAATCCACTGATATAAGCAAAACATTTAACACATTAGAAGCCAAATGCTTCATGGCCCTGGTTATGAACATCGAAAAACTGAGCAAAGCGTCTTTTTCTTTTGTGCAGGAAGAGAACTAGGGACCATGAAAGAGGGAGAAAAAATAGGCTTGATGAATAATATAAAGTGCAAGGGGAACTTGCAGGAAGGGTCTGCTCTGGCATGACACATTTTTACATGCCATGCACCTGATTTCCCCTCCCTCAAGGTGTGACGGAGAATCCGTGTTAATTGAAAACTATATAATGAGAATGCCCACTAAACATATGTAAGAGTGTGGGATTCCATGAGAATTCTTGAAGAAAAAGATACCAAGGAAAACAATCTAACCTTCAGCAGTTTTACTGCACAGATAAGGTTATCATCAACTGGATTAGAAAATAGAGCATTTAGCAGTTCACCGAGACCAGTTTGAAGAATTTCTGCACGGGTGAGTTGGCCTTTTGCTCCCTTGATCTACAAAAAAAAATGAGAAGAAAATCATTATTTAACAAATATTGATAATGTCTGGATTATAGAATATATCATTTGCAAATTCTTACTGTGAAAGTGTATAAATCGGACCAATATGAAACATGTTCTGCAATTTACCCTAATAGCCAGAGAACAATCATTCTGCACTAAAACATTCACATTATATATTTTAACAAAGAACTAAATTTAATTTATGTTTTGCAACAGACACAAAAACAAATACAGTGCACTGCCATAGGTTTTAATATCACTATAGGACCATGTCCTGATTTGTTGTACAAGAATGTAACTTTTTCATGGAATGATTGTCACATATTCTCCATGCAAAAGTAAATAACTTTCTATACACAGCGGATACTCACAGCTCTTCTATGCAAAACTTTCAATGAAAAAGATTTCCTGGCATAAGTTATATATTATATAATTCCAACATTAAAGTGACACTAAAGCCTGTAAATGAACAGCTTTCTGTTATTTGGCAACCTAGTATTAAGAACAACAAGTGTTAAAATAAGAGGTTTAGGGTTACTGATTTTGCAGAATAGTCAGTTGTAGCAACTGTATAAAAAACAAGCACTTGGAAAAGAGGTTTTTAGCTAATCCTAACCCCTCCCCCTTAGTCAAAGGCTATGCTCACTAAAGGAGCATGCTCCCCCTCCCAAAACTATTTAAAATTCCCTGCAAGACTGAAAAACTGCAGAAAAGCAGCCTAAAACAGCTCAAGAGTCAAAAGCTGCTTAGTAAGTTAAATGCTGTGCACGAGTAACAGGAGGAGGGGCTAGGATTAGCCGAGACCCTCTGCTCCAAGTGCTTGTTTTTTCCTCTATTGCAAGGATTATTCTGCTAAATTGGTAAGCTTAAACCTGTCATTGTGTTACACTTAAAAATAGGTGCACAAAAAAATGTTCTAACATATATATATTTCCCAAGCCAAATAATGGATGCATAAGAAACACAAGGCTAAATTAAGTTAACTCATTATGGTGTGCAATTTTTTGGAATTTGTTTTGTTGTGTTCTGCTTGATTAGATTTAAGGTTTTCTACCAAAAATTTACATATAGCCTTAATATACATAATTTGAAAGCACATAGCTGAAAGTTTGATAAATAAAGCACCGACTTAGAGATGAAGCTCAGTATCTTATCTTTCTGTCCAATGGTACCAAAAACAAAATTAGATTTTAATTAATACATTCAAATATGACTTCATACCTCCAGGTTGAGATAAAGCTCGCCCAAAAACAGAACAAAAGCATGGAACTTTTTTCGCATAGTAAGATCTCCCTTTGCTGCCTGATTCCTTTTTTCATATTCTGTATGACATCTATAAAAAGGTTTTATAATAAAATAATTAAAGTCATATAAAATCATATGACTCCTTGTAAAAGTAACGGTGTTTGAGCATCACAAATATTCATATATATTTGATATCAACTGCCAAATATTTGTAAAGATACTTAAAGATTTATTAGTACCGTTAATTTATCATAAGAATAGCACACATTGCCATCTTGTGGTTGAAATGTATACTACAAGTCTAAGGCCAGGGCCATACTGGCTATTTTAAAGCTGAATGTAATTCTGCTCCAATATTGACTGTGATGCAAAACAAAGAGACCTGTGTGGTTTATCTAATAGGAAAAAATTGGCGCTCTGCTTTTTTTTGTGTTAAGAAATCTCACTGGGCACAACTGATATTACAGGGATAGCAACAACAAAAAATGCAAATACCACCAGATGCATTTACAATGACTTCTTTTTAACCTGTTCTAAAAATTTTAAATTGTGCATAAAAAGTATAATGGTTAACTTTTACACTTGGCTTTCTGGGGTACTTTAAGAATATGCAATATCTAAAGTTCCATAGAAAACAATAGTTTTGGTTGGGTGCTATCAGCAAAGATAAAAACAGAAAGATTTCAATGCAATTCATGAATTCACCTTCAAAGATAACATTTTCAAAGTGCCGCATTGGAATTAATTCGACTCTAGACAGGAATTTTGATTTTTCTGTCGTTACTGATCCTTTAGCAATTGCTTCAGTGATTGGTTGTTTAAAGATAAATTTTGAAAAGTTTAATTAGTTAATGGTTTTACATGGTATGGCATTAAGCAATTATACAGTCTTTCAAACGTCTCAACAGTAAGTGTTTCATTGGTGACGAGTGTCTGACACGGCAATGTAATACTACAGCAGAATTATCCGCATAGTCACCATACAAATTTGTAAGGCAGGGAGAGTTGTTTCAGAAAAGGTTTGTAATAGACAATTTTCTATAGTACAGCTAAAGTTATACAAATCAAGGAGCTGGGATTCTAATGCCTAATGCACATGCAATGTGTAATGAATGGACACCATAAAAGCAACTAACTTCTCAAGTGAAAAACAGAAACATGACTGAATAAACAAGGTATAGCAAATACTCGAAAGCAGGGGACTGAAGATCCATAAAAATAGGTGGTTGGAGAAAATGACAGGCTAGGATATTTTAGTGGGTAAATACTGGCAGCACTTATTCACAGAACTGTGAGCTATGTAGGGGACTTTTGGGGAAAAATGGTAGGCAGGTTTCAGACCAATGCAAACCTTTCACATACTAGGTTAATGTGTCCCTTGTACATAACACAAAATCATAGCAATGTAATATGCTAATCACATACCTCTTCAGTAGTAACTGTCTGAAGTTCTGGCTCTGAGGATTCACATGCAGATTATTTGACAGATAATTACACAGTCGGGCTCCCGTGTATGAAAAATTTGAAACAGAGGTTGCCTTCAATACAAAATAATTAAACAACCAACCAATGGAGTTAAATGCATTATATGTATTGCTCAAACAAATTTAGCAGCATATGATATATGAAATACAATGGATTTTGTCTAAAGCAGAAAGACGACAAAAGTGAAAAAAAAAAAAAATTACATTTTAGGGACTTTTTCTAACCATAAGCATTCATTTTGTTTACTTTTCTGTTTTTTTTCCTATTCCTACAGCTGAAGTTACCACTGAACACACTGCAAACATAATCATAAGACTGTAGAATGATAAAAAGTTTGCAGTAATGCAAAATAATATGTATACTGAAAAAGGATACAAACTGAAATCATTAGCAGAAAGTACTGTATAATAATGTACAGAAATATTAATAAAGCTATGGAAATAGGATGCGTGAATAATAAAACTAATTGACACTTTTCTATGTCTCCTCCATTTTTGGGAATTCCTGGGGAACTTCCTGTAATATACAATCTTACAAAATGGCTCATTCTGATATCAAAACCCCTAAGTACCATGCCAAGTACCATACTCCTCCTCCTATAGTTAGGATTGGTCAACCACTGCAGGGTAATCAGGGGCACTGCTGGGCGATATTTGGGGCAATCAGGAGCTCTGTAAGGCAAGTTGCAGCACTGCAGGCGATTAGCATCTCTGCAGAGAAATCTGTAGCTCTGTGGAGCAATTGGTGCCTCTTTGGGGCTATCATTAGCTATGCAGGGCAATGAAAAGCAATCGATAGTGATACAGCACCATGAGCAGCTTCACAAAGCTGTTGATTGCTCCTCAAATTCCCAGGTGAAACGCAGGACAAGCACTGACCCGGGGGGAGGGGGGGGGGGCAATCAGCACCTCTGTGGGGCAATCTGATGCAATGGGGGAGAAAGAGTGGCTTTTTGGACAATTTGAAGCTTTATGGGGCCATCAACGCCTCTGTGGTACAAACTTTAGCTTTGCTGGGCAATACATGGCTCTGCAGACAATCGGCGATTCTGTGAGACAATCATTTTACAAATTACCTTTGTGTATAAACCTGGGACTTTGAGGAGCAATCAGTGGCCCTGCTGGACAATCAGGTGCAATAGGGGGGGGGGCAAAAAATGGCCATGTGGTGCAATCAGCGGCTCTGTAGGCCATAAGCAGCTTTGCAGGCAATTGCATCCTTTGTGTGACAATATGCACTCTGCTGAGTAATTTGCACCTTTGTAGAGCAATCTAACACTTTGCTCAGCAATATGTGGGTCAGTGGGGCAATACGCATCTCTGTGGGCAATTTGCAACTTTATGGGGCAATTGATACCTTTGTAATTGATACCTTTGTAATCTGAGGCTGTGAGGAGCAATACGCGGCTCTGCGGGCAATGTGCAGATTTATGGAGAAATTGCTGTATATGTGGTGGCAATTTAAGGATTTGCAGTACAATACATGGCCATGTGGTTCAATCAGCAGGTTTGCAGGGCAATCTGATCCTCTGTTTGATAATATGTTGCTCTGCTGGCAATATGCAGGGGGGGTATATTTTATCATAGGTGGGACATTAGTGGCCATGGGGGGGGGGGGGGGGGGGGGGGGGGGGGGGGGGCACTTAAAAGGAAAACATCATTTGAACTTCTCAAACTACTTTAGGTATAATATGTATTTTGTTTCCATTACAGTTTTACAACATTACTTTCATTCTGATAATAAAATGGAAAAAAAACACAGTCTGTACCTGCTGGTAAATACATTCAACAAGCTCTTCTAAGGACTCATCTGTGGTTACACAGCTATTAATTACTTCAGAAAATGGGAAGATTTCAGCCTCAAAACTTCCTGGCTGTTCAGTTAAATGGTTTAAAAAGTCTTGTACATACTCTGCAAGCGTTTGCTCAGGAAGAACTGGATAACAGCCATTTTCTTCCACATAGTTCTAAAATGGAAAACAATTTATTAAAAATATGTGGACACTTTTCAAACAATTTAGAATGCCTTTTATGCTTACCATTGTTAAAGATTTTCAATGCAGTGCACTTCTATTTAAAAAATAGCACAATAAAATTTGGGATAAAAATAAATTCATTTTATACAACACATATTTGTTCAATGAAGAGAGCAGAGAAAATCACAGTAGAAGCGATGGTATTTTCCTTATGAAGTGACCTGCTTAAAGCTTACAGGGAGAGCATGCACGTCATACCTATAGGGAGCGCGCATTGATGCGCACGCTCTCCCTGTGGGTTCTAGGAAGTGCCGTTGCAGGGCTTCAGTAGGAGCATGGCATGTGAGGAACATGCTCCTCATATTAGGTATGTCCTACTTAGGATGCGTTAGAGTTACCAGCATTGTTAGAGGCTGTGGAATGCTACACGGAAGTGCTGTACAGCACCGCTTTAAAGGTTAGCATTGTCACTTTTAATAGAAATATTGAATATAAAGCATATTCCAAAAAGTTCTTATTAAGCATAAAAGACTGAAATTAAAAAAAAATAAAAATGTTGTTTATCTACTAACTTGCACCAAATGCAGGGTGTACAACTAGACCTTTAAAAGAGAGGATACAGGAACATGTTAATGACATAACCAATAAAGGTCTACTAATGTAGCTAAACATTTTATAACAATTAACCATGATATCTCTTGTTTGATCACATAAGGTATTGAAAGGGTGTCTCTAGGATCTAGAGGAGGTGATTTAGTTAAACTTCTGAACAGGAGAGAGGCCTTTTGGATTTTTCATCTCCATACTAGACAACCTGAGGGTCTCAACTTTGAATGGGACTTAGACAATATTCAACTCCTTCACATACCACTTCCCCTTTTATCAACTGTTCACTCATTACAACACACTACCTATTAGTACCAGCTTAGTTTAGTTATTAACTTACTTATTTAGTGCACTTTTGTAACACCTCTTCATTTTTCATTTTGTGTGCGACGTTTATGCATTATATATTGTTTTCAATTTATTTATTATTATGATGCCCCATTCTTGTGACTATCTGTTATAACCTATTTTATACTTTGTACTATGCTTATTTATTGATTATTTTTTGTATGTTTTTGCTATGCTTTATCCCTTGGTATGTTTATGTGATTACCATGTATTTTCTGATAGCTCAGAATCTTTACTATTGTTATCTTATCATATCAACACTCAAGGGGATTATTCACTAAAATCCGAATTGTTGCGTATAGGTGCAAATTCGCCAGATAAAGACAGTTGCAATAAGCTCCTACTGTCGCAGTCGCTGCTTTATAATGAAAATATTGTTGCAGTCACAACTTTATTATGGGAAAATTGTCGCAATCTTAACTTTAAAAAATTGTCGTGACTTTACAATGGGGAAATTGCCGTTGATTTACTATGGGAATCCGCTGTTTGCGAATTTGACAGTTGAATTCACACCTTAGCGCATAACCCCCTCACTGGCTAAATTTAGATTACTTTATTAGTAACCTTATATAAGATTAATGTCTAGTTGAAAATTAATTGCCCACCCCTGGTATATGGGATAACAAAATGGTGAATTAAAGAACTTCCATTAGCAGGCGGTCCCCAATGGCTAAAGGAATATACCAAACACTCCAAAAACAGGGAGGGGGGGTGGACTTTACCTCTGACCACATACATAAACATATAGAAAATAATAGAAATGATGCTGGGGCTTAGGCATTAAAGTTGCAAAAACAAAGCAGTGTTTATTTCATCACAATCATATACAGGTAGTCCTCGGGTTACGACGGCCTCGAGTTATGACGTTTTAGGGTTACGACGCTTTATACGACGCCTCGTTCCAACTTACGCGGTTTTGCTTCATAAGTTGAACTGCATGCAATCACTTGTAGTGGCTGTAGTATAGAGGCCAGGACTGTACCCGGTACCCGGTTACTCAAGGAAAACGAGTCTCCTGCACACCATAGCACCCTTCATTATGGCTCCCAAACGTAAGCCAGACTCATCTGATACCAGTGCCTCAAAGAAAAGGAAGGCCATCACCATGGAGGTTAAAGTGGATATCATAAGGAGATTTGACAAGGGGGAAACACCCACAGAAATTGGCAGGTCATTGGGACTTAGTTGGTCGACTGTTGCTACAATTATAAAGGATAAAGATTGTATCCTTGAACATGTGAAAGGTTCTGCTCCTATGAAAGTGACAGTGAGAACTAAGCAGCGTAGTGGGCTTATTTTTGAGATGGAGAGATTATTGGTGCTTTGGTTGGAAGACAAAAATCAACGCCGTATCCCTGTGAGCCTTATGATTATTCAGGAGAAGGCTAGGCGACTGTATGAGGCGTTGAAAAGAGAAAAGGGGGAAGGAAGTGAAAGTGAAGAATTTGTGGCGAGTCGGGGTTGGTTTATGAGGTTTAAGGCCCGTGCCAATTTCCATAACATTAAAGTGCAAGGTGAAGCTGCTAGTGCTGATGAGAAAGCAGCAACTGAGTTTCCAAAAACATTGGCTGAGATCACTGAGGAGGGTTGTTACTGTGCTCAACAGGTGTTCAATGTGGATGAGACAGGCTTGTTTTGGAAACGTTTGCCTAACCGCATGTACATCGCGAAGGTGGAGAAGTCAGCACCAGGTCATAAAGTCGGCAAGGAGAGACTGACTTTGCTTCTTGGGGG
>WMED01009286.1:0-11841 GCA_019650415.1 Pipa parva | reverse complement strand
TCCGAAGTGAGGCGAACACTACGCACCTCACTTCGGAGCTTTCTGAATTCCCCCCTTAGTTATTAATAGGAAGATGTATAACCCACACAGAATGCAAACCTTTTTTTTCCCCACAGTATCATAAACCAGAAAATTCAAAACATAAACACTGGTCAGTGTTTGTGGGGATAATGCACATTGCTTTGGTTGAACTTACATAAAGGACTTTAGAACTTCAACAGTAGCAGAGTATTTAAGTATATAATGGGCGTGCAAGATGATCTTAATAATAGTAGATTCTAAGAAAAGATTGTGGATGGTAAAAAAAAGATGCAACATTCTGAGAAAATATAACCTTATAAGAAGTGCAATTACAGAAATGGAACAGAAAATAAGCTAATGTGCTCCAGATAAAAGTAACTCTGCTAAGGGAGAAGAAATAGTTTGCATGGAGCCATTGCCATGAAAGGAAAGTAAAAAATAAGTAATTTTTATAACTGGGAATTGTCTGGGCTTGAGCCTCTGCTTTAAGGCTTAGGGTAAAGCACAATACCCAATTTAGAGCCCAGTCTGGTGTGGCAAAGTCAAACAGGTGAATTCGGAACAATACACCAAGTCACATTTTCCTTCAACACACTATGTCACCTAGGGGGTTATTCAGGAAGCTCCGAAGTGAGGCGAACACTACGCGCCTCACTTCGGAGCTTCCTGAATAACCACCCTAGTCAGTAGTAGAATTACCTTTGTACGTGCACTCAAAATGATGTAAAGTGCCCCATAAGAATTGGTTGCATATTCGCCACAAAGCAGAGTTTGATCAATAAGCCAACATGAGCAAGTGGTAAATAGATGTGAATCCAGGCCTCTACATTACAATTTGAACTTTAGTCAATAAGGCCCTAATTAGAGTTTACCCAAATATAGTTTTTATAGAATGTTTTTATAGTACATTTTCCAGCCTTCCTGATTATAACAACACCACATATGTATTGATAGATGACATTTTCTTTTCTGGAAATGCTTCTGTTTGAAAAGAGTCTTTTTCTTTAGTAGATTATAGAAAAAAATAAAGTAAGTATGCACGCACTGAAGTTAACTTGCAAGAACTACCATATAATGGAAATAACCACATAAAACATATATTTCTACAAACTACATAACTTAAGTTTATTTTGAGATTCTGTACTTATAAAAGGTGCAATTTTCAATAAATATATATACAACAATATTTATATTACAAGATAACTGCAATATATATTCCACAATATTGTTGTGTATTTGTAAAGTATAAATACTGTATATAATATATATACTAATATTTTTTTATATAACAAGAGAATTGCAATATACTGTATATTCCACAATATTATTGTATATATGTCAAGAATATATATATATATATACTATATATATATATATATATATATATATATATATAGTCAACAAGCTTGAAATTGCTAGTGTCTGTGATGACTCCAGGGACTGGGCAAAATGGAAGATCTCACATGCTTACATATTAGGAGACTTCTACACTCACACATCCTCATAGACCAGTTACTGCTCTCTTTCACACTCCCATGAGTTACTGGGACCTCTCTGGACCACATCTGCACAAGTACTAGTAGAAAATCACTCAAAAAAATATGTATTAAAATAGTAATAATAACTTCTCATGTGAACCAGAATCCATCGAAAATTCTGCAGCCTACTTTGTATGCACGGAAAGAAAAATCGAAAAAACTTTCTCCTAAAGTCAGCAAACCTCAAGCCGAGAAAATCTTACACCAAGCTTAAAACAACAAAAACACTAAACATAACCATTTTAACTATATATATAACCTGAATTGAAATGTCTAATAGAATGGTAAATTCAGATTAGAGGTAGTCATGGAATCAATGTGATCTGTATTTTCTTGTACAGCGTACAAGGAATCCTCTTCTAATCTGGTACTGAAAGCAACTTTGTCCATGTTGAAATCACATGCATAGAATATTTAACAAGAGAGTAAGTGCATGTCAGTGCTTCATTATTACCATATGTGTTAGGAAGTGGGAGTTGAGATTCACAGACATCAACTGTACAACAGCAGGTTAACCCCACTACTGTGATGATAGTTATTTTAGAGTTTCATAGCTTTGCGGTTGGCAGTGATTCAAGTCTGACAAACAAATGCAGTTTTGAACACTTTATTGTAATGAAAAGATGACAAGAAAGATTATGCCAGACTGCACTGGTTATTCAAATACTCACCTCACAATCAGTAAGTAATAATCAAAATGTACTGTAAATATAGTATATAAATATAACATAGTCGGATTAAACAATAATCTATTTTGACCAAATTATTGTATGTAGAATCACTGAATAAACTGTAAGAATCATTGTAAAATGCTAAAAATACACATTAATTACTTCACTTTGCAGTAATTAGAAAAGGTTTATGATCCATACTATTGTTCCAATTGGGAGATCACAACAGACAAACAGGTAACATATCAGCGAAGTCTGCTCAGGCTCACCTTTTCTAGAGTAAAAGTGAAGCTTCAACCAGTAAATTTCTATGTCTTATTATGTATTCTGGGCTCTTGCTCTACTATGGAAATGACTTCTGGAGCACTGCACTGTACCATATTACGTCTTCTTAGTGTTTCACATCCATGGTTTGTGGGTATTCCACTGAATTTAGGTGTGTCTTCTGGGTGCTACATTGTATTAAGATATGGTACTGGGTGTTGTACTGTTTCAAGGTATGTATTTTGGATACTGCACTGTATTAGAATATGTCTTAAAGTGATCTTTATAATAAGTATGTAATACACAGAAAAAAAAACTCTAAAACATGCCTTGGATCTACATTGTTGGATGATGTTGGATTATTACAAATTCAACTGTACATACATACCCTTTAGAACTGCAGACTTAGCACAATTTGTTAAGCAGATATTAGTTCTGCAATAATGTACATGATTGTTGAGTATGTTTGCCCATTGATGAGGAAAATAAATGAATTGGACCTTATATTATAGTACACACATAAAGAAGTTGTAAACTTTGCCAATGAGAAAGATTAATGGAATATTACTGTATAAGCTATTTACAAAAAAAAATAAGAAGGTGCATCATAACAACTATTAACATTTAAGCAGATCGAAGTACTACTTAATATTTGGAAGCAATATAAAAATATGTTAAAAAAAAATAAATTAGAATAGTAAAGAGAGTCATGGATAGTTTTCTATGCCAATGTAACCTTTCCAAACTGCTAGTATAGTTCCTTGAGTAGGTGAATCAGGGGAGACACATCACCAGTGTACATTTTCTTGTTTCTTGGTGGTTTCCTTTCAAGATAAATGTTCAAGTAACTATAACTGAACAATATATGTGTCTGAGAGGATTATCTGGGCAGTAGCACTTGGGTGTTGAGGAGTAGTAGTAAGAGTAATGTCCTCAGTGGTTCGTAGCATGAAGGTGTTTGCTGCTGTTAAGGAATCAGAGCTGGTAGTAAACTGAAGAGCTCCCTTGTGAAAATAAAACTTTAAGCTGGTGACCCTAAAGTTGTCTGAGATGTTATTGCCTGATATTTACTACTTGTACAAAAGTATAAACCATAAACTAGATCATTGCATGTTGTAGATGTTAGTGATATGCCAGATTATGGACTTCAGGCTTAATGTTCCTCATATAGACTGGTGCATACACCAGAGAGAAGAAAAGGACTCTTCTTGAGTTGACAGTTGGCTAAGTAATTGAGGAAATATAGAGTTGTTAGTTTGCTTGGAAAGAAAGAATAATAGTACAACAGCAAGTACAACTTTGAGTCTCTCTCTTTTTTTTAAATCTTTTATTAACTACATTAGAAATTTTGGAAGAAAAATACCAACATTTTGGGATAATTAGCATGCATGAAATGAGAATCTATTGAAGGAAAACAAGTTTAAATGTTATCTATGTGTAAATTCAGGAATAACAATTTGTGGAAACTTTGTACTGCATAAAAAAGATATAGAGGGGGTTTAAAAGGTTCAGATATGGATCCCCAAGCTAGAAAGATAAAAGGTGGAGTGCCTAAAACACAATGTTCAATGAACATACGTTTTAGTATTGGTATTAACCCCTAATTAAAGTACATTTTCTACTGGAATAAGTTGAACTTGATAGACTATGTAACTGTGAATGTAGGGAAAGAAAATATTAGGATTTAGCTGGTATAGTTAAAAGTAACATCACCTGGAATAATATTGCATAAGTAAATTAATAGACCATGGGCCAACTGGAGGGGGGGAAGGGAAGGAGGCCCTAGAGTCAGAGGAGAAATGTAAAGTACAGAGGGGGTAAGTTGTGAGAGGTAATATGCTAAATCCCACCTTCCTGCCAATTACATTATTGATTTGGTAGCTATACATAAAAACTAAATAAAATATTTGGTTAAATAAGGTAAAATACAAAGATACTCGAATTATTTGACAATAAAGGAATATTTTTGGATGGTGTGAGTGCCATTTGGAAGAATATGGTGTTTGAAATGGGTAAATGATAGATAAATAGATTACTGGAGTTGGTGCACAGGTGAGGTACAAAGTCTGGGTTTGTCCCAAGTGGTGGGTTAGCTCTTTAAATTCCTTAGAAACTTGGCCACCCTCCTGCCCCTTTTCTCTTATTTGCAAATTTATAAAAGATTTATTACATTGTTAAAATATCCCTGGAAATGGACTGTAGGGGTGTACTTCATACTTCACAGGTTTAATGCTGATATGAGAGTTTGCAAAAAGTCACAGATTCAAGTGAGCACAGACAATATCGCTTAAACTCAATCTTGGTGAGTTATGACTGTGCCAGAATAGGCCTGTAGCTTACAGCTTTATATTTTTCCCTTGCAGTTGGAGAACCCTGTGGTTTTTTTGGTTTTTGCATTCATGCCAGTTGCTACTGCCAGCTTAGTGTTTTTTTTTAATTTGTTACCAACATTGATAAAGCTAATTTGTTTAATTGGCCACAGTGAGGCTGTTAAGGGAGCGGTCTGACCTCTTGCCGACCAAGTGAGTTATTACACTGTTCTGCATAGGTTATTAATCTCTGTGTGTTTTCAGTTGAAAAGTGGATACAAAAGTATATTATATTTGTTGGACTTCTTAGTACATCTGTCCAGGAACATGAACATCCACCTATTGCTCTAATTAACAGCTAAGTGAATAAATCTCTCATTAATAAGCTAAAGTCATTGATCTTTAAGTAACCCCACTATGTAAATCTTTTAACATTTGCAGCTCAATATTGCTTTTACAACATACCATAAACCTGATCTGTATTGTTTATATGACCTTATAGTTTTAAATAGTGCAGTAAATCTGTATGTGCAGTTAGTAAATTGAAATGTTTTGGATTTGCCTTGAAACTTTATAACATGCCTTATTGGCAAATTCCTCCCACAAATCTTTATCTTTCACATATAATTTGTGTTGTATGTGCTAAGTGAAATCTGCTAATGCATTCCGATTTGGAGAGGATGTATTAAATAGTCTGTTTACACAATGGCCTTCAGAATGTGATGGTCATTCGCTTAATATATTGATGTAAACAAACAGAAAGGTGAAGAGAAAGAGCTTAAATTGACTCAGTTGTTATGTCAGGTAAGGCAGAAAATCAGATTGTTTTATGAACCCATTATTTGTAGTCAAGGTTTTCCTAAAGCTCTGGAAATTATTCATGGAGACAAACTGTTTTGTTCGAATTGCTTTATGTTTGTCTTTATGACATTCAGTAAATACTAATGCATATATGATATTAAAGGATCTCGGAAACAAATATACAAGTTGTCGTTTTATGAAATACAGCACTTTGCAATTTGCATGCTGTTTATTTCTATTGTGATACAGAAATACAATTTTTTATCTATTGATCAATTACTCCATTAATCCATCAGTCAGGCTAACTGTCTGTTTTTCTGGCTGCTTGTTTGTCTGTCATGATTTAATTGATTAAATGAACCCAGAATAAAATATATAACACAGGTTTCTCTGCAGCAAAACCCCATAGTCACCAATGCCATTTTGGGGACCTATGGTTTCACCAGTGGGACATACCTAAACATACTAGTTTGTATACAGATTGTAATAGTAGGCATGAGAATCCATGTCCAGTTAGATCCCCATGAAGAGAAACAGCTGCTCTCAAGTACTGAGAGGCCATTCCATCCCTGGGTCATTTAAGAGGTTGTGGAGATATTATAAACCTGTGTGAACATGGCTGTATAACCTTTCTGTGCAAATGTTGTATGATATTTATGTACTAAGATAATAGTAGTTTTAGATGCAAAAATAGAATTTTAAAATTTTCCTTATTTAAATAAATCCCAAATTTGCCCCTCACACTCAGGAGAATTCAACAAAGGCCTGGACAAAATTTACTGAGATTTAGTAATCTAAAGCAACCAGTCAAAACTTTCCTTCTTAAAGCTGGCATACACTAGTTTATGCCAGTTGCTGATTGGTTGCTATGGGTTAGTAGACCTAATTGTGCCATTGATGAATTCCCCCCGACTTTGTTTGTCTTGTGTGCAAACCATTGACCTGATGACATCAATGGTCTGTAATGTAGCTAGATGTCCGAGTTATCAAGGATGTTAGATAGCAACTATACTTAAAATAGCCCTAATCCCCAATATGTCAACCTTTTAAATTAACCTCAGAGATACTTCTCTTTCCTTTCAACACAATCAGCAGCTCTGCATACCAGTCTGGGTATGTCCAGAAGCGCTATTAGGATAACAAGCACTTTACTGCATGTGCATAGTCATAATAGTGATTATCCTAATGCTACCATCTACAGTTCTGCAAGGAGAGAGTGATAGATTTCGATTGGAATTTTTTGATATAGAAGGGAGAAGAACAAGATACCAGTAAGCATCTTATTACTCTACCATGAAAGGTGTTTTGGATCCTAAAGACTTCTTTGAATCAAACTGGTAAAGTAAGAATCAATAATAGAGATGCTTGAATCAACTGTGAATAACAAATTAAGTGGAAGTATTCAACATATCATCCACAGTTAGTCCATATCAATACAGATGTGAATCAGTGACTCAGTAACTAACAAAGCCCTGTTACAATGCTAAACTGACAATAAAATATCCATTTGCAATTCATCTCCTAAAACTCTCTGCAATTCATTCAATAACACACTGAAGAACATCAACAAAATCCAGGAAATCTTAATAATACTGCAGAATATAAACCAAGATGCTGAGCGATATCATTTTTCTGCCACCAAATAATGCTAAAGGATTTACAAATCTTTGTCTGGACTGATAGAATGTAGCCTTTTCTCCTTTAAATGGAGACAGATACTCTATTTGAGAATATAAAGCTTTTTTCTTTCTTTCTCATCCTAATATTAAAATTCACCCACCTTGGTAGTCTTCACATAATTGTTGTCTGTATGCATCCACTAAAATGGAAATGTGTTCACCTCTGTGCTATCAGCTGGTGCATACAGAGCAGAAAGCTCCACGCTTTGTTGAATGAAACTCCAACCATTGACTGACAGGACCATGTCTTTGGACCCAGTATAAAGGAGAATTCTGTGTAATATGCAAACAATCGTTCTCATCCTAAGCTCTTGCATTTTTCATGCGCTTTATGTATGGATTTTCTAGATATGTCTTTTAAAGTTTTGGGGGGTTATAATGTTAAATCTTTTTTTTTTATATTTTATAATGAATTTAAGCAATCTTTGCATTAGTTCATTAAAAGCACCTTTATTTGGTGATGATGTCATGTGTATGTAATTCCAAATAAATTTTATTATCACTTTGAAGCTTTGTGGTGGAGATATATAGGTTTTACATATAATCAGTAGTCAATATGTTTAAACAAAGCAGTGGTGTAAATAATAATATTTTGAGGCAATGATGATCTAGGCTAATGTTTAATGAAACGGAGTCACTTGTAAATTATAGCTGCCTGTGACTCAACAATTTAAATATATATTATTTTGTGCAATTATAAGGTGGGATGATTTGTGACACATGTACATGATTTATGTATGTGCGCAAGTCTTATTGACTAAATTGGGGTTATTGACTAAAATTCAAAATGCTGCATAGAGGAGTGAATTCACCACTTCCCCATTCTCAGGTATTCAGCAAACTGCGATGTGGTGAAATCGCCAGCTAACGACGTTTGCACACTGAAAAACAGACGGCTGCTGATGCAGTCGCAAATTTGCTATGGGAAAACTGACGTGCTCAGCAATGTGCATGGGTGGTCATATACCAACAGTTGCAATTCTTTTGCGGGTGGGTGGGTGAACCCTTCACTATATTTTTGTCCCTGCAGCATCATAAACTAAAACCAGGCATGTAAACACCTAGTTCAGTGTATACCAGTGATGCACAACCTTTTTCCGCCTGGGGGCCATATAAATCAATAGCCGGCGCCGACTAATGAAACGCACATACATTCCAAAACATAACAAACCCGTAAGTAATTGTGGGATACTGCAAACAGTATATTACTGAACTGACATCCTGTTCATTATGGAGCTGACTAGGTCCTCCCTCCCTGTTGCTGATTTCTTGCACTGTGGGCAGAAGCTTCAAGGGCCGGATAGCACCATGTCACGGGCCAGATTTGGCCTGTGGGCCATAGGTTGGGCATCACTGGTGTATACTTATTTTTAGTCCAGGGACATGATATCACTTAAGAGATGTTTTAATTCTACCCCACAAAATAGAAATGTAAGGACAAAATATATAAGTAACCTAATATAAGAATATACAAGTGTCTCTGTAAATGATGTTTTTTCAACAATCTTTTTGCCATTTCTTATGTTACTTTTGATTCTTCTCTGGCCATCATTAGGTCATCCAGGATCAGCACCTTTTTGGGAAATGATTTTTTTTTTTTGCATTTTCCACCTTCTCACCCCCTTTTTTGTCCAATTTTCGGGCGAAGATGGCCAAAAACGGGAGAAAAATGGCCAAAAACGGGAGAAAAATGGCCAAAAACGGGAGAAAAAGTCCAAAAAATAATTTTCGACTTTAGTAAATTTCTCCCCATTGATGATCCTTAAAAGAAACTACTGAAGTTTTTTTTTTTTTTTAAACTAAGACCCCTTTCAAGGTGTCATTGCATCATTGCAAGTAATAGGATTTCACTCATTTTTATGAAAAGTTAAGTCTGATCTAATTTCTGAAAATGAAAAAGAAATTGCATTAAAAAAAAAAAAGCTTCGCAATGAATGTAGATGCCTGTGTTTGACTGGTTAATGTGCCCCCAAAATGCATCTAGTCAGATTCCAGCAAACAAAATATATCTGTGAGTTATTTATAAAAATGGTTTTTTTTTATTGTGTAATCTTGCAGCAATGGAGCAAATTGCAATATAATGTTTTTGAAGTGTAGCCGCAACATACAGTAGCAAATTCAACCATAAATAGACCTATTTTAGCAAAGTAATGTCATCTTGATGTGGCTCTGGGCATCAGTATTGTCATTGGATTTGATTGCCTGAATTGCTGCAGATAATTCTTGCCTTAATTATAATGTTTTGTTTTTTTACATTCAATTCAATGACAGATAATTCCTAGCTTGTGCTGGTACTTTGTCAAAACATTTTTTAAAGCTTTTGAGTGAAATGTTGTCAGAATAGTAGCAGGAACTTTTTGGCCATTTATTTGGACAAAGTTAAATCCTTGACTTGACAAGTTTACAAATGGTCATTCCTATATATGACTAATTCCTGAAGTGTTGGTATGTTTCCAACAAATAGGGCAATGTAGTGTCCTGAACTGTAAGTGAATTTGTCACATTACAGACAACAGGCAAGTGGGTGAAACTTATTAAACTCAGAAAAGCCCATTTCGGTTTTTCTGAATTTATTCAGGCGAACACCCGTTAGTTTTTCACAGTAAGTATCGTGAGATTTGCTTCGATCGATACTTACTGAGAAAAACTTTTTCCATTGAATAAATCCTTTACATTAGTGTAGTATGGCTACCTTGCCATGGAAATATTCAATGGAAAAAGTTTCTCTCAGTCAGTATTAATCGAAACAAATCTTGCGATAGTTACCACGAGAAACTTCCGAGTGTTCGCCTGATTAATAAACTCGGAAAACGGAAGACGAGCTTTTCAGAGTTAAATAAATTTCACCCTTAACAGTCTTTCTTAAATATGAAAAGTTGACAATTTACTCTTTGATAAATATGTCCTTTTAAATGCAAAATGTAATAAAGAACAATGCAATGTGCATGGGCGATCAGACCTACTTAATCCTAGTGGTGTGAAACAACAGTAGGTAGTGATGGATGAGTCAGTGATTGGGGTCCAACTTTATCTTCAAAGACTGCTAAATGTAAAATCATACTTTAGCTTAATGCATTCAGTTAAATATCTGGACAAAATTAATTGGGTGAAAGTGTGCCTTTATAAAGCAATTTCTCCTTCTTTATGACTAACACTAATAAGCTTTACGCAGAAAGGTATTGCTTAAGGTGATTTGTTTTGTTTTTCATTTTGGTGTAAGCACTATTTAAAAAATTACATTAGAGCGCATACTGTGGATATTAATAAATAACGTAGATTGCAAGCAATTGCTACTGATATACCGCCAAGAAGAAATATATTAGCTTTAATCAGATTTTTCAACAATTTCCTTCCAAATGTGCTTCAGGCATGCCTGCCTTTTCCTGTTAGATATAAAAAGGAATCATTAGTTAATATATGTTATCCATGCATATCGTTTTCAGAAATGATCTGCGGTATGCTACAACATTAAAGGGAAACAGATGGAATCCTATTAGGCAAGCAGGACGGAAGTGCCAAAAGAGGAGCACTTAGTGTGGACAGACTTCCACCGACATTTACACAGTGTGGAGACCTGCATTTTCTATGGGAATCTCCAGTTCTATATGCACTGAGGTGGTAGGGCTGGTGTATATGAGCAGCAGTTCTGTGCCCTGGCAGAAATGAATAGAGTAGCTGCTAACATTCCACATGAGGAACAATATGGAGATAATTATTACCATAGAAGTGACCATCCTCAACCCAGGTATGGATTCCTGTGTAGAGTGTAGTGATTTCTCTTCCGCTGCTCTCTATGATTACCCAAACCTTGTCAATATTATGCAACTTAATCATACTGTTCTCATTATTATTTCAACTCTTAGATTATATTGTTATATCTCTCGTTCCTCTCTGTACTTTCTATCCACATCTATTTCTCAATTGCATTGTTTATAATGAGCAGAAATACAGTCTTTTTCTTGTCCTGTGTTTATCACTTAAAGTAAACACTTGTTTTCTCTACCATTTTTCTAGAGGTTCCCTATATTTAAATTGCCAACAGCTTATCTATCTGTATCCGTCTGTCTATCTATCTGTATCCGTCTGTCTATCTATCTGTATCCATCTGTATCTCTCTCTCTATCTATCTGTATCCGTCTGTATCTCTCTCTCTCTCTATCTGTATCCGTCTGTATCTCTCTCTCTATCTGTATCTATCTATCTATCTATCTATCTATCTATCTATCTATCTATCTATCTCTATCTATCTATCTGTATCTATCTATCTGTCTATCTATCTATCTATCTATTATCTATCTATCTATCTATCTATCTATCTATCTATCTGTATCTATCTATCTATCTATCTATCTGTATCTATCTATCTATCTATCTATCTGTATCTATCTATCTATCTATCTATCTATCTATCTATCTATCTATCTATCTATCTATATATCTATCTATCTATCTATCCATCAATCTATCTATTAGGGGTGTAACGATTCATCTATCAACTGCATCAACTGCATCGATCTGTGCTCGGCAAGGTGGCCTTCCGGATGACATTTATCGATCT
>WMED01009285.1:0-16403 GCA_019650415.1 Pipa parva | reverse complement strand
CTGTGATGAGTGCAGCCATTCCTTCCAGTGCCTTTTCCTCTGATCTGTAGTAAGGAGCTTTACTACTGAGCATGTACATAAATGCAGCACACATTAATTTCAATTAAGAGCCTAGATCCTTATATAAGGAATTGAAGAGACCTTTACAGGACATTTCATTATTTTCCCAAATTCTTATGAAAATATACAGTATTCAGCATATACTGCAATTAACTAACTCTACCAATTTATTATATATTTTGGGAGTCTGAGTCGGCCCATTTTATAACGACTCCACCAAAATGGGCCATGACTCCGACTCCACAGCCCTGGTAATGACACAGGGACTATAACTAGCAGTTTGTTTACATGTAACAGGGAAGTCCACAAACAGTGAGCATGGTTCAGTAAATTAAAGGGGAAGGCTAAAATGCACGTGAGGCATTCCATCTCTACACTTTGCAGGACACAATGCACTGCCTATCATAATATTCCCTAATATGAGGATAATTGTCTGCTGTCTCATAGGTTTTTGCCTTCCTCTGTGTCAACATTGCAGGTAAATAAGCTGAACTGGATGGACTTGTATCTTTTTTCAGCCTTATAAACTATGTTACTATGTGATATTAGAGATTTATGACCCAGATATGACGAGATGCTCTGTGTCAGCTTCTTAGTATTTGCCCCACCACTGAAACTGGTGCTAAACAAAATAAGCACAACGAGGAGAGCTTTTTGGCCATATGAAGTATTTAACATTAGGCATGGGATTTTGGGTTACAAACAAATTTTAAAAAATGAGTCATGTCTATATGCATAGCTCTTTGCAAAATGATGCTATTTAATAGTTTTGCCCAAGTATAGACATAGAGGCAAATTGGTCTCTCCAAAGTATTGTTATACTGCATACACATTTTATATTCTGTATTATACCGTAATAACAGGACCCTGGGTTGTACAATTCATTGCCCTCTACCATAGAAGAGGTAATGCTTTTATCCAATTTATACTTTTCAATTGAATGCAATGCTTTTATTTCTTTCTATACAGTACTTGTGCAGCTTCTTAGAAAAGTCAGAACAGGAGTTATATTAAATTGTACTAATGAGAGTTTTTCCTTCCCATCAGGGTTAAATCAACATTGACATTTTATTTTAAGAACATGTTCTTGTACCTATCTGTGAATTTTCACAAAATACATATACATTTTATTTTCATTTGACTTTAATTATAAGTATCACTTGTATAGTTCACAACTGACATTTCTATCATTTAAACCAGGTGCACTTCTGTATTACCTGCAAATATTGTTCTTAACCACCACCATGAGCTCATCTGCAAGCATGGATTCTATAATTAAGAATTTTTTTTTTCTGTAGTGCATAGTTCTGAATAAAATGATTTTTTAATTCAACTTTAATTAACTGAATTAATTCCTACATCAATCTGGGTTTACTAGTTTTAGCTGTACTGTATATTCTTTTGTCCACTAGAATATTTTAGGGAGATTGTTTTCACTTTACATTGCAGATATTTTAATACAGACAGTGCCTGTGAGAAAAAGCCTTCATTATTTACTTATGAGTCAATACCTCTTGCAAGGTTTGTGCACATCTTGCAGTATTCACATTATTTATTGAAATATATTTTATCTTACTGTGCCCATTCACATTCAATTTGTAGTGGGACCTGCAGTAACGATATAGGTTAACTTCCCATTAGATTCAACACATAATGTTTTTCCTGAAGAAGTTTACACATTCTGGGCTTTAAATATTTCATATTGTGCTGTGCTGTTAATAAGTACTGTATAAACACAGGTGGAATATAACTATATCGTCATGCCTTTGATTAAGCATTGGAAACTATGCATGATAGCATTTAATAATAGCCTAGAATTACAGTATAATCAAGATATCAAATGTCCTTAGTGCAACTGCTATGTCATTCTGTAGATACAGTTATGCATATTTATAAAATACATATTTATAGAAATAAAAACTAGTTAAAACTTTTAATATGAAAAAAAGCATAAAATTCTGTAATTTGTAAATTCTTATACCGATCAATTAAAATGTAATGCATTTTTCTATATACATAGATTTTCAAATTTTGTGAGTATTTTAATGCATAAAATTTTTTTTTTCAAAGGATGAAATTGTTCACACATATATACAGTATATTTATATATACATTCCTGCCCCCATAAAAATAATTGTTCGTGATAATTTATGATATCATTAATAAAGTTATAAGTGCATTTTACTGCAGGAATATAGAATGTGTGAGGGCTACAAGTTCTGTACAGTATGGTTCAGTACAGTAAACTGTTGCAAACCAGGTAATAAGTGATACAAGTTTTTAGGAAAACAGGATCACAGCCAATTTCTTGCAATCCAATACTGAGGAGAAATCACAGCTCTGTCATACCTATCAATGCCTACAAAGAGCATGCCTGTACTTACCTTGTTCCCCAGCATTGGCCTGGTTATCTGTGGGATTTTCCTCTGCATGTCTCTACATTCTGTCATTACTGAGTTTGATGTATCTGAATGATAGCGTGGCCCTTTATGCCAGACATCATAGTGAAGAATTCTTCAGATGTAGAACCATATTTTCATCTCTGTATCAGAACTGTTCACGCTTGTCACTGCTCAGCTCTCAGCGCCACACTGGCTTGTTTTGTCAATAACCATTTATTTGTTGCTGGAAAAATAGAAGCCATTACATCTGACCTCCCTGTTTCATCAATTATGGATAGATTATTGGATGTGAACATTTGCAGAAGCTTGCTTCTGAATGCACCTCCTGGCTGGTATTAGATAAAGTATTAAACTGTTGTTTATTGTCAGGCCAAAACTCTACTGGGAAGCCAGGGAATTCCAATTGTTGCAAACCCCTATCAGCAGGCACCTAATATTGTTTGGTATTGCTATCATATCCCACTAGATCAGAGCCATTTATTATTTACTCTTATTACTAGCTGTTATGACATAGTTGATAAAAGCTCATGGCAAGTATTGCATTTCTAGCTTTTGTCACAGAAGAAAGCAAACCGGTAGACTTAAATGCAGTGTTGTTCAAGGTAGATTCATGTCATCTATATCAGTAAGCACAATTTTGTCCTGTAATTACTTTAAGTATAAACCACCACTTTGTGTATATTTTGAGATAGTGGAGCAGAATTTTGTTTAATAAATTGCTTTACACATGCTCGAGTTATTTTTATAATCGCTCTGGCTAATAGAATATTTAGAGAGCTGTCATATCTCGTTTTCCATCAGACAACAAGCTTGTTTTTCTTTTTAGATTTCTTTGAAACTTTGGGCTATCTGTCTACATAGATATATATAAAAAAAAAATCCGTAAACATAGGAAGCCACAAAGTGCTCTCTTGTTCATACAGATGTTTTTACCTTTAATTTAAATATTAAAAATAGAGGTGGAAATGTATATTGGAGGAAAGTGTCAATATAATTTCCACTGGGGTCATTAATATGGAATCAGCTGTTCTTAGTGTTAGTGGTTTGTTTGTTTTTTACTATTCCTGTTTTCTTGACCTCTGTTTGCACAATGTATATGACTGTGTAATTTTTCATTTTCATAATGCACATATTCATGAGCAGATATTTGTTTACCTTGGATTACATTTAGCCAAAATGTTTTATTTATAGTATACCTGACAGAGCACATGGGTTCATTTTCTCAGGTGCACAGCAGGCTCCCTCCTTTGAATAATTGTTTTGGTATTCCCACTGCCACCATGGCAGAGGAAGAGACTGCTACTTCTTACATATCTACTCCTTTGTCATTGCCATGTGGAGGTAATTATTTTTTTTTTATTATTATTTATTCTTTCTTATATAGCGCTACTATTTTTTACGCAGCGCTTTACAGAGGTTCATCATTCACTTCAGTCCCTGCCCCTTGGAGCTTACAATCTAGTCTCCCTAATTTGTCACACACACAGATGTAATGCTATTTGTTAATACCTGAGATTTCAAGAGTTGCACTACAATAACTTTGAATTGGGAAATCATGCATAGAGGTTTGGGCCCTTGCTCCACCTCTTTGTATGGTGTTATAGGAAGCAGAATGAACACTAGGGTCCTAAGAGACATGTATGGAAGCTGGAGGAATAAATGGCCTAAAGATTTCCTTCTTTATATTACATGACAGTGGGATAAGAATGTTATAAAAGGGGGAGCAGAGTCATTTAGTAACTTAAAAGCAAACTTAATTAGATATTAACTTTGGGCGTATCATCCTTCTTTTAAAACAAAATCTTGTTCATAGGTATCATAAGTAAATATATTTGATTTCAGGTTAATATAACCCAGTTGTGGTTTGCTAACAGTTGCTCGACAGTGAATTTGGATTGGTAAGCTTTTAAGAATTAACTTCTCACTTAAGGAAAGTTTACTCAAACCTTTTAGCTTGCTGGCCTCACCAACAGTGCATGTTTTCCGCATATCTGTAAGTTATACAAGTTAAATTAATGGGAAATACTGACAGACTGCTGATTTACATGCCAGCTTCCACTTAGTGGCATATTGTTGCTAGGCTATGAAATAATTACTACCAGCTTTCATTTGTACCACTTAATGCATCATTGGGAGATTTAAAAGTCAGTTTCAGTTCACAGTTCGTTTGGTATTGGGCTGGCATTCTGCTGAACTCTCTGTTCTGATGCTGTGTTTAGGTCCCAGGTGACCACTGGGCCTCTACAACCTCAGTGTCTCCTGTCTCTGTGTGTCTGTCTTAACATTCCAGTTCCAGTTATTCCTAGCATTAAAGCTTTGTAGTTCCCTTGTCTTTGCATCCTTGTTACAGTTCAGCAGCTCCTGTATTGCTACAGGGTTCATAAACGCAACCTCAACCTTTAGTTTAAGGTTTATACCTTATTTATCAAATGCATACATCTATTGTAGAATTCTGCATATCCCTATGCTTCAAGGCCGATTACTAATGAGCTCTGATACTACCTATGCACCGCACTAGTTTCTAAGCAGGCATAGGGTGCACATAGGTGCTAATTTTCTATCAGCCCTGTAGTATGTACATTTTGTAGGCCTTTGGCATTAAAAAGGTAGAATTACCAGAGTTTGCTCACTTAAAAATAAGAAAATACACAGGCCACACGTCATGATTTTATTTAAATTTAACAGCTGTTAGTAGTACTTTTGGTCTATTTCACAGAATCCATCACTACTGACTCTGGCATAGAATACATTTTAGCAAATTCTTCACCAACTGCAACTTGACAGTAATTAAAATTTACTACTTACTTTTGAGACCAGAACATCAGAGGCTTAAGTCATTAGGCCAGCAGTTCTCAATCTGTGGGTTGCGACCCCTTTGGGGGTCGCATGATGCACTCACAGGGGTCGCCTATCTGTTTACAGGTGAGTCTACCCACATGCAGATACGCCTTGGCGTGAGGATGTCATTGCGGGGGTTGCAGCCTAAGCTAGGTTGAGAATCACTGCATTAGGCAAACTTTTGGTCTCTGAATTGCTATTTGTATGTAGTGCATTTTAATATTAATATTTGTTTGTCTCTAGTTAATGTCTAGTTAGATTTTGGACACTAATGATGACCTATTTCCACATTTGTTGATATTTGGAGGGAAAAGGGTTGTTTACAGTCTACTCAGACTTATTCCAGCCAATTTCCTTTTTCAGATGCTCCTCAAAAAAGTCTAAGAGGCATATTTACTAAGTCTCAAAAGTTTTTTTTGATTAATTAAAACAAAAAAATCCTATTTTTCAATGAAATTGCCCTTTTCTCTATATACAAAGCTTATGCTGGCTTAATCCCAATTTTTCCTATGGAGTTGGACCTATCACTTAGCCACAGTCAAAAAAAACTGTTCCCATAGAAAGTGGGTATCGATACTGATATCAATCTGAAATTGAATATGAATCTAATGGAAAAATACTGACGAGTGTGCTATTTTCAACTAATTTAAATTTATTGATATTGATTTTTTATCAAACCTTTATATGTCAGGGAAATCAAAAAGTACAGTGAGAATTAACAGTGAAACGGGGAAAAAGTCATCATAATTGTCGATATGGTCTTAGTTAAATTAGAGAAAATTGAATGAATTTAGAAATACCACAGTGGAAATGCAGAATAGCAATTATAGTCTCTCTAAAACTGGAAGGGAAACCAAATTGTTTAACAAATATTTTGTGAAAATCTATTCACCACTCCCAAATCTTTATTTTATATAGTATATTGTGGGCCAATTGTTTTCTATTATATTTCTGAATAAAAAATGTGATATTTCCTTGTAAAATAAAACAAAATGTAAATGAAAATGCATCCAAACATTGCTAAAAATGAGAATTGCACATTTTACTCCCTTATAAAGATGGCCCATTTTTTGGAGATATTGTGTTATTACTTTGTTTCCTCAAGTTAACAGTTCTTACCTGAATGTGAACATCAGTTTTAGGGTGAAATTTACAAAAGTTTAAAACAATTTTTTGGACTTTTTCACCACTTTTTTGCCACAAAAATGGCCTAAAAATAGGAGTAAAGGGGACAAAAGGTCAAAAGTTATATTTTCAACCTTTTTGCCCCCCTTTTCACCCATTTTTAGGCCATTTTCGCAGTAAAAAATGGCCATTTTTCACCACAAAAACAGCCAAAAATTGGGGGAGGGGTGGTCAAAAACATAATTTTCAGCTTTTTCATCCATTTTTGCTTTTTCACCACGAAAAAGTAGAAAAAATAATTTTCGAATTTTGTAAATTTCACCCATTTAGCATCTGTCGCACACAGACAATATGTCTGGGGAGTCTTACTGCTTTCCATATAACCTTTCTACTAAAAGTCTTGTGTTCTAAAATCTTTTTTTTTTTCAATCTGTCCTGCTTTTTAATAAATACCCCCAAAAGGTTTGTCATTATCTAACAGCAAATAGCAGCAACACTGTCTCTTTTTAAAGACAACGTTTTTATAATCTACAAAAGAAAAAAAAAAGAAAATATATTCATAATGGGATATTTACAGAGACTAATTCTGAACCCATACATTTGAAAGTAATATAAGACATAGATAATCTTTAGTTAGATGTCAATTGTTATTCAAAATGGAATCAAATTATTGTAAAAAAGACAGTTGTTCTGTCCAGTCTGTGATTTACTGGCAGCAAATTGCCTTCTAAGATGCAAACAGTAAACTAAGGCTTTCGGATCATTCTGTACATCATCTGTAAATTCCAACATATTTGAAACCTATAGAAGCTCTATATTACAGGCATTATTACACAGTTTTTTAGAGTTGTGGCAATAGAAAGAGTCACTTCCAGAAATCTGACACTCATCAAATATTATGGTTATTTGACATAATGGCATTAGTAATTATAATCAGTATAGTTTATGGGATAGGGCTTGCCATAATTGACTAATTGGATTGCTAAAGTAAGCTAAAAATGTAAACATGGTAAAGTAGAATATGTGCCTTTATTTACTGCTTCTGATTATATGGAATACAGCAGTGTAGACACCAAGTGTGGTCATTCATAATATAATTATAATGTTTAGATTGTGCAGGTATCCTAAGTGAATTAGCATAAGTTCCCTCTTAGACATGGGGTTATGAATCAATAGTATGTATCAGTTGAGCATTATAAGTAATCACAGGGATCTAGAGAAGCCTCCTTATGATCTGTTACATAACCCATCATTCTCCAGGGAATCTTTCAATTCCAGAGATAATTACATTGTAGTTTTCACGATAAAAATAAGCCAAAGGCAAAAAGGGTCAGTCCAGTTTAGTTATTATTGTAATGTTTGTCACTTCATGTGCTCCAGGCCAGACTATATTCATTGAAACATATCTTTTATCCAGGGCTTTAACATCTGCATTTTTGTATATTATTTGTATAATGTTGTGTAGTAATTCACAACCTAGGTACATTTTATACAAGGAAAAGGCCAACCCTAAAAAAAAAGTCCTGTTACTCTTAAAAAGAGATTTCAATATTTCATTTTGTTTGTATCATTAGCTGTATTGCTTGCTTTAGTGGTCTTCTTACTCAAGGTCTGACAATATCTGCAAATAGAAGTCAAAAAATTAAACTATTTAGATCTCTGTCTCATTCATACTTGGCATTTTCCCTTTGGCACAAAACCAGTGGCCAGGTTCTTTGTGTCCACTTTGCATGCAGTATGTTCATGGGCCTCAGTAATGGTCCAAAGTTATTTTGGATGGAAATGGAATACATGTAAAACTATTGGTAGTAAACAACCCACAGTGCCACTTGCATATCGAAGAGTAAAGAGTACCTCACGGCCACATAACTTAACATAGCTAAGTGTCCTCCAAGGAAGTTATGCTACTCTAGCTAATCACTGTCTTTTAACCTTCCCTTGAAATCAGGACTTTTAGGATCAGACTGCCAGCCCAGGTTATACTGGCTCTCTGCGTACTGCAGCTCTGTAGGTTCTTTCCTGCTACTGGGGAAAACTAGCAGCCTGGTTATTTCTTTCCCTAAGGACTGCCTTCCCATTCTCTTGAAGTACACTGATAACTTGGAGAATAACCAATGATACTCCAAACAATTGATAGGGAGACCAGACTGTGCCACTTGCTCCATACATACACTTGTCCTTTTTCCACAATAAGTTCTTGTCCTGTGAGTGCAGTTTCTTTTTCATCAACTTCATTATTATTGCATTTTTAGAGGCTGCTTAGAGAGAATGTATAATTATGTAAACTCATTTTATAACATGTTTTTCCTTCATCCTTTCTTACTGCCAATTCTCCCAACTGCTCCTGCATGACATTTGTGAAGCTTTCATGGGATAATTGAACAACAACCTGTAGCCAAACACCGGTGCAAAGTAAAACACCCTATCTGCTTTTAGGTGTATGCCGCTAGAATAGATAAGGTTAAACACTAGGGACTGTGAAAGTGAATTACTCCACAGAGAAGGAAAATGGATACATGAATTGGGATGTATACACCCTAATGGTTTCATTATTCACACTAACTTAGTATACAGTCATTCTTGGCAAAACAAAGTCCACTTAAATACAACATCTGCCACTGAAGTCCATTGGCACAAAATAATTCAGGTAAACAATATCCCCCTGGTTGTTTACACTGCAACATACACAGCTCTGCTTAGTTAAAGAAAACCTTCCCTTTTACTGGGTTACCTCTTTGGGTTTTTAGCACAACCACTTTTCTGGGGTATGAACTTTCCAAAAATCCTTGTTTTCTCACAAAGAGTATTCACAATTCCAGCTTCCAGATTCCAACAACCCAAACTGACTCTCCCAGCTGCCTTTTAAATTAGGCTCTATCCCACACCTGGGGTGATTTGTAAAACCTGGACTGACCTCCAATAATAGGGTTATATGATTGGGGCAAAATATCTCCCCTCAAACACTACAACCTCATATTTCACTGAGATTTTATGTACATAAGATACACAATGAATGATGATTTTATCAAAATTAAATAGGTTATGTCACTTTAGATATGTACTGTCACTTTAAATTGTAATATTCCTGGATAAAGGTCTTCCATGCTGTAACAAGTGTGGGGAATAAATAACATATGAATAATATCACTAATTATCTTGATAAAGACTCCAAGAGGAGTCAAAATGTTGGGGAATGTTTCTAAGTATAGTTAGATAGATAGCCAGAAAGACAGATCCACTGAAGATAAAGATAAAAATGTCCTAAAAATAGAACATTCTAACAACTGACAAATCCTGGCACATTCATAAAATAGCCGACAGGAGCTAACAGGCTTGACTGCAGCAGACCCCAATACTCAAAGGAATGAAAAGACACTGCTGCTCAACCATTTTGGTCTGGGGGGGAGAGGTGCACAAAAGAACCACACTACTTCGGGGTCGTTAACCTCCTTTCATCACCTGAAGTACTGCCCAACAGTGGTCTGTCACAGGTTTCCCAGTTGATCTCTTCCAGTTCAGAAGTCTGTATGTGTATGTCCAGAGCACTCAGATGATTAATTTGTTAGCCCCTGTAGTACTAGGCACAACTATAAATATGTAAAAACCAGTAACAACCTAAAAAACTTATTCAAACAGAAAAGACAAAATAGTGCAGCGCTGAAGAATATATGTACAACAATGTTCATAAAAACAATTGTAAAGTGAAAATAAAAGTCTCTCATGAATAATCTGCAGCTTCTTCTCAAAAAACGGAGTATTCCCCAACTCCAGTGACCATAAACAAATGAATTTGACCTGTGCAAAAGAAAAAGTGCAGAAAAAGGCACTAATAGTGCCGAATCACTTAGTGATATATAGAAAAGGACCAAACAACCCAAAAAACGCAGATGTGTCACAATGTGTAGATAAAAAAATGACACTAATATAAGTGAAGCATCAAACATGGATTCAAACTAGTGTTGCTAACTTCTCATCAGATTCTGTATAAATGCCAGCATATAAATGAGATGAACCTCACAGGACTTGCTTCAGTGGTTGGTATCCAATGCCTTCCACAATGGAAACAATCCATTGGGTCGTTTGGTCCTTTTCTATATATCACTGTCTAAATGATTTGGCACTATTAGTGCCTTTTTTTGCGCTTTTTCTTTTGCACAAGTCAAACCTAAAAAACTTAGTATAGTTGTAGTATATACTGACTCACATGCTGTAGTGCTCATAGCACTACTTTGCTACAAATAAGATATATAGTATATATTTCTCAATTTTGCATTCCTGACAGGATTCTTTAATCCACAACAGATTTGTCTGGAATGAGAGAAGTCAGCCTCACTGTCCTGCAGGCACACATTTCTGGCTGCAATATGTCCCTCTGTTGTGCTATCTCAGCATGCTGCTTAGCCAGGTTCAGCAGCACATGTCAAGAGGCATTTGTTAGGGATACCTTTGACTAATGTTCCAGCTGATTGTCTGAGTCTTGTTTAAGAGCTGAAAATGAGGCAGGAGCACTTTGCTCACAAACTGTGAAATGGTTGAGCAGACTGAGATTGCCAGAAATCAAAGAAATGCATCTCCAATAAAATTTGACAATGATCTTTCCAGTGTCAGACCCAGACAATGATGCATTAGCTAAATTGCTAGAAAACGCTCAGTATGATTTAAAGCAATGATGCCCAACCTTTTTCGTCCTGGGGGCCATATAAATTTGTGACACGCGTGTCACGGGACGCTTCAAAGTCATGACTTGTAAAGTCGCGAACACGACTAATTTTAACATTACAACTGCGACAATTTTCTATAGTAAAGTTGCAATTGCAACAATATTTTCATTATAAAGACACAACTGCGACATTAGCAGTCTATTGTGACTGTCTTTAGCTGGCAATTTCTCACTTATACGGAACAATTCAGACTTTGGTCAGCGGGCCGGATAGTACTACGTTGCGGGACGTAGGTTGGGCATCACTGATTTAAAGCTACAATGTAATCACATAATTCTATTTATATCTTGAACAAAACAAAACTGGTATCTAGGGTAATATGCTGTTGCAATACATAAATTCAGTGCAGGTGCACAGTGATGCTCTAAACGTGCTACATTAATGAAGGGTAAAAAAATAATGGTAGATTACTGTTAAATGTTCATGCTTATATACTATAATGTTGAAAAGTGGTATTTTAATGAATTTTGTATAATGTATTTATATTTATACAGTATTTAAATACATACATGGAAATCTCAAAAGCACTAGGAGATACTGTTGGCCTTGGGAAAGCATATGAAGCCATGGCAAAAGCCTTAGAAAGGTAAGTTAGCACTCCAATGTCTTCCTGTCACTGAAAATGCATTCATCTGTGAAAGACTTCAATTGCTAGTGATCTGTCACTTCCCATTTACTGACTACTTGTGCTTTAAGTACTGCCCTTCTTAAATGACCCTTTCAGTCAAAGTTTCTTTAAGCAACAATAGTTTACAAGGAGAAAAGAAAGCTAATATCAAATCCAGTTCATGTCCTTGTAAAGGAAGGTATGGATCGGAGGAGAAGAAATCTGTATGAGAGTGTTGGTTGTTGACATATAGTATGTTTTAATAACATTTTAGGATTACCAGGAACATTTAATAAGGATTTCGTAGGTAATGATTATTTATCAAGTATGTTAGGGGAAAGCTAGAATAAGTGAAGGAGAAAGACAGTGAAAGAAAAGGAAGGAGATGTGGAAGTAAAGATAGACATCTATGTTGGAAACACATTTAAAATGTTGCATAAACAGGTATTTCTTCCTTCATTCTTAGCTGCTCATTTTCTTTACTATACGATACAGACGTATATTACTATACGATACATTTCTGCATAAGTATTATGCATTCACTGTTTCACTTGCTTCATTGTGTGCTATGTTGAAACTGGGTAAGAAAATAATATTTGAGCCAATATAGGAGAACTAAAGGGATCCATACAGACAAGAGAGGGAAGGTAAAACATGGTTTAATAACGGTCATGCTTACAAGTGTCACTGGTACTGTTAGAGAGGTGGCAGGTTTCCAAGTTAAATGTCAGATTGATCATTAGGAAAGCAGAAAAGAGATCAGTCATGGATAAAAATGTGTTTGTTGCATTTAGAAATCTAGAAATCATTAGCAGCTTCATAGTAGACTGCACCTTCTTTTATGTCAATTCAGAGAAAAGAAATTAAATAGGGTCATAAAGGTCATGGCATGGTAGCAATACATTCATACTTAGTGGTTATAGGAAGATTAGAGTCAATGAATGAAGATGCATGTTTAATACAAGAGCTGTTATATTTGGACAGAGCCATAATAAGATGGTACTGAGTCAGGATTTAATGGCCTATTTATCAAATTTTTCTTTTAAATGCATGATTTTTAACAGACAATTCTCTAACTTTGCATTATTCAACAAAGAATTTTTACACAGTTTGTGACATTACAACGACTGCATATTTATGCACCACTTTGCATCTATTTATCATGAATTTGAATGAATTAATACACAGAATTAAATTTGCCAAATGAAAGTGCAAATTGGTGCAAATTAATTTGGACATGCAACTTCACTTCATAAAGAATCCTGTTAAATTTTGAAATCTTGAGAAAGTGCAGGATGTATAATTGTACAATGTGGGCTTACATGCAATACTTTCCTGGGTAAAGTGTATAGGAGGGAGGCAGCCACAAATTCAATCCTGTGGAGACAGCCCATTTTAGTACGTGCAAAAATGTGACTGATCTAGAAACAGACTAGTGATATAGAGCCAACATTCAGTGATGGAAGGAGTGAAGGAAAATGTACTAGATATAAGATTTTACCAGTTGTTACCTCATGAACATTTATAAAGCATGGGAAACTATCAGTAAATATAGTTGAAGGAATAAAATTGTGAAAAACATCCCTGAGAGGAAGTAGCTCTAAGAAATACCTTTCTGAAAACAAGGATATTAATAAGTGGTTTGTGTTTGTGTATCCAGGGATATCTGATTTAAAAAAAACATTAGTAGTATATGCTAGGGCAGTGGTTCTTAACCTTGTTTTAGGTACCAAACCCACCAGTTTCATATGCACATTCACCGAACCCTTCTTTAGTGATAAATCACTTGACCTCTGTGTCTTGACCTCCGTGACCTCCAAAGCTCCGCCGAACCCTTGAGACCGACTCACCAAACCCCTAGGGTTCGATAGAACCCTGGTTAAGAACCACTGTGCTAGGGTCTGAGTGCCCTCTTAGTTCCTACTGGGAGGCAAAAGGGCATGTGGGGGATTGGTGAAATGTTATACCCCCCCATCCAGGCACTGTCCAGTGAACTAGAACTTCCTTGATGAGAGAAGATTCATTTGATCCTAGCTAGAAGTGAGCTGAGCAATTTAATAGATTGCAATAACAATAGTCAGACTGGGGGTTCATGGGCTCACCAGGAGGTGACATCACGTGAAGTGACCAGAGAGAGAGAGTCTCATCCCTATTTTTTCTGGGGCCACGGCGGGCCAATTATTGCAGGACAGAAAAGGTTATTATTGCCCCACCTGGGACTGACTATCTATCTATCTATCTATCTATCTATCTATCTATCTATCTATCTATCTATCTATCTATCTATCTATCTATCTGTAGTGTAGATGAGTATATAGTGTGCATGAGTGTGTTGACATTATATAGCTCATTAGTAGTATGTTTTTTTACATTTAAAATCACACATATATGGAATGCCGTTAAAAAGTGCCAGTGGCCTATAACCAAAATGTAAATTTAAAATGCTCCCCACTGAAAACAAATTGTATAGCATAATGATTGATTTTATGACACTGACTTATTACATAGCATTTATATTTTTAAATGAGAAAAAAAATCCATTAATTTTTTTATACAATTTCACGGATTCCATTTCCCTTAATTTGTTCTTCACCAGCTTACAAACTTACTGTGCCATGAGAATCCCCTTTCTGATAGCCTCATTTCTCCTCTATTTGTTTTCTCCATTCTGAGTAAATGATTAAGATTTCATGCATTGGTTCGACCAAAATCTATGTTCACTCAACCAAATCCTTTATTGATTACTTCTACTGCAAACAGTAGCCCAAGTGTGATATACATAATTGAACAGTTGTCAGGGGATATGGGTGTTCAAAGTCCCGTTTGCCCATCTGGAAACTAGAATCACCTTGGTCTCAAATTGCCAGTGATTCCTTATTCTTTTCCTTCGGATTGAAAAGTCCTGCTTTGCTAAGAATATGTGTTTTTAACTCTCTGAGGTCTGGTTGATTGAATTAGGTGATTATAACATACAACATGTTCGTTGTCCTGCACCTGTGTTCTGTATTTACAAATGAGAAAAAAAAGAATAAATATTGGTTTAACACCATAACCTTGTATCAGATGCTTTGCTGGTCATCTAAAATTGAACCTGTTTGCAAAAAAAAATGAAAATAATGAAAATGAATTTACTGAAAACTCCTTTGTACACTGAGTAAACGTACAACAATGTCTGTGTACATCACTACAGTAAAAATGGGCAAAATTTACTAAAGTCAAAAACTATTTTGTTTTACTTTTTCAGCTGTTTTTTTAATCATTAAAATGGGCAAGAAAGTCTTAAATGATGTTTTTGACTTTTTCACCTCCCGTTTCGCTTGTTTTTTTTTTTTTTGGGCCATTTTTCATCCAATTTTCATGGTGAAAAAATGGGTACAAAATGTAAAAAAAAAAAAAATCCTTTTCAGCTTCACTACATTTCACCCATACTGTAGATCAGTGTTATACACAGTAGGTATGGAAATTTACAGGTAAAATTGCTTTTAACTATAAATGATTCAGTTTGCCACAGTGCTTGCTATTGCATTGCTATCACTGTTAACATAAACTGTGATCTGTCGAGTTTATTCTAAGGTTTTGTTAATTAGTGCGCTTATAGAAACATCTAATAACTACAAGGAGTAAAAATTATGTCATTTAAAAGGATGGGTGTAATATTACCCATAAATCTTCTATGCTGGAGGTTTTTCTGTCAGAAATCACTTTTTTTTTTAATATAAATGAACTATTAGGGGTGGGTATGAGTTTAGAAGATCAGTGGGGAAAGCACTATTTACAATTATTTACAAACCTTCTACATATAATCTATACTGATTAGACATAATTTGGAGCATATTTACTAAGAATAATTTGACCATTTCAACTGATTTCGCCACCTTTCACTGTCAGTTTTTGTTTCCCTGTACTTTTCGATTCTCCTGATTTACAAAGGATCGATAAAAATGCTAAAAATCTGAAAAAGGGTCATGTCACCCGAAACATGTAGTGGCACTTTCAGTAAACCATAGCATTTACTGTTTTACGCTGAGCACAATAGGAACTGTTTCTTAAAGGGGCTGCTGTTTCAGTTGCCTGCTGTGGGTATTCTAATAGACACTCTCAGAGCCTTGGGGGGAAATCTACGTCTGCTTCCCAGTTCTCCTGTTCAGCTTGCCACTGGCATTTGGTGTGAGCTTGGAGTCCAGTTTTACTCACCTAACAATCACAGATTGACAATGGAGTTTTGGGAAGGCTTTATCCAACACACTGTTGTTTCTTAGATGAACGTGAGATGTTCACTGACATCTACCCCTTCATTTCTCACAAAACAGTCTTTCTTCTTGCATCTCTATCTAGTGTGAACTTACTGCACATCCACATTAACTTTCTAGCTAACAGCTTACGGCCATCCTCTTTTTAGGATACTGCTTTCAAGGCTGCAGTACCTAGACCAGACTTGGGCAAGGGGCGGCCCGCCTATTGTCTCTGACCGGCCCGCCCGCCAGTTTACTAGAGCAGCGTTTTTACAAGATGTCACGAGCAGCACTTGTAGTTTCTGCACTGCTCGTGAACTGCCAGCTCTGACTGCCGGCTAGCGCTGCAGGATGCACTTCTCTTTGACTAGCTGGCAGTCAGAGCCAGCAGTTCACGAGCGGCACAACAGCTACAAGC
>WMED01009284.1:0-16404 GCA_019650415.1 Pipa parva | reverse complement strand
GCAGATCATGTGAAAATATATTTGTGTCATTCTCAAAACTTTTGGCCATGACTGTAGATACAGACTGTAGATACATTGTGGCTTTTAGTTCTGCAACAAAAATGAGGTTATACGGTGAGCAGCCTTTAGGAGAAAATTATTAAAGTCGGAAAGACCGCTCTCGGTCTTTCTGAGTTTATTGCACAAGATCTTGCGTTGTTCCCACGACATTACTGTGCAAGCTTTTTGATTTTTCGATCTTGAGTTTTTCGATCTCGATTTTTTGGAATTTTTCAATGGAAAGGTAGCCATACTTTATGTTAATAGCATGGCTACATTTTTATCAAAAAATTTGAGATAGAAAAACTCGATCGAAAATCTCGCACTGTAATCTTGTGGGAACACAATGAGATCTCGCGCGGTCTTTCCGACTTCAGCAAATTTTGCCCTTGGTGTTTTTTTTTTGTTGCATTGTTTTGGATAGGCTGGAGACCCTCTTGGCTAGCTCCCATGCAAGTTACCAGGATTTCTTTCTACTTACCCAACTAAATGATGGCACATGAATATATTTTGGTGATTATCTCTATATTTTATATGGATTTAGTTTAGTTTAATAGACTTCCAGTAAGGGTGATAACTAATAATGTGTGATATACACAATGCATTACCCAAAAAAGACATTGAAATTTAAAAAATATGGGTATGAAGTATATATTTTGTGAGGTACATCCAAGATGAATTTACCTGAACTAAAGTATGGCTGCCTCGAATTTAAATCAAACTCAAATTTTAAAACTGAAATTTTCCAATGCTAGCCCTTGCCCTGAACTGTTTCTCCTTTACAGTATGAGTAGTTAAACTACCCTCCAGCCCTCATTCCATTCTGTGGTTCTGCCCACAATTCCCAGCAATTCCCCCACAAGAAACAGAATAAATTCCATCCCTCAATCTAAGCAGTACAAAATGTTCACTAATTTTCTTTCCCCATAGTTGTCTCTCCTGCTTCAGATCACAGACAAACGCCATCTACTATCTTCAATAAATTTCCTCATGCTGTGTCTCTGCATCTACTAGGCCTTGCCTCATTTATTCAGAAATGAGCAATTGCCATGGCAACGGCAGGCCTCACTTGGCATCTCTCATCTGAAAGTGTAATGATTCTGCTAAAGTCCCACATGCACCTCCCAAAAAAATACAAACTGTCATTCTTTTCCAACCTCAGCCAAAGACTGTGAAAACACACCCATCTATTGATTTCTGAGAGGTTCCAATACAAATGCCTAAGACTGGGATTCATATACAAGTACTCTTTTGTGTACTTTTTACTAGGACTGTTTTTCATAGTAAATCACATCGTTACCTCTGAAAATATATATACCCATTTGCATCTTTAAAGGACCACTAACACCAGAAAAGAAAAAAGTGTTACTTGGATTAGCATGGTAGCTATTCCTGTTCAGTAATTGGAACATTTTATTTTAAATGTATTTCGTGACTGTTATTGTTTTGTGTCCGCTCTCTCTGAAGAGTGAAGCCGTCTTTTATAAATCGGACTTTTTATGGCATACATGAATATATATTGTATAAAGTTACATAGAAAACAATAGGTGTGGTATTGTTTACTTAAATAAAAGATGGCTGCACCCACATGCCTATGTAGAAATAACCATGCCAAGCCAATAGAGGACAGTGACCAACAATAAAATGTTAATTATCATTCATTGATTAGATCTCCTCATTAAGAATATCAACACATCACGGCACTATTTGTTAAAGCGTGCAACTGGGAGCAAATGTTTATTCACAATAAAGGAATATTTTTGCTTAATGTTTCAAGTCTCTAATTCGACACTTTCATCAAAAATACTCAATATTATTATAATTGGTGGCCAAGTGTATTACAGGTCAAATGAGATTGCCAACAACAAACAAGCAATCTTTGGCAAACCAGATATTGCAAAACTACAACACCCAGAATCGCACAGTTGAGCTGGAGAGGAGTTAATGAGAATTGCAGTTCTGCAATATCCAGAGTGTCACAGGTTGCTTTTGTCTGCCGAGTAATAATAATGGATATTTAGAGATGAATATTGTTGCACAATATTGAACAGGTCATTTCATGGACAGTAATTCCTATATGACCTTGGGTGTCTTGAGCTGAAAGCAAGATACTTGCTGCATACAGCCCAAGGAGGTCAACGATGTTCTTGAACTTTAAATGCCATAATACACCTGATAATGTACCATGATTACCAACACTTGACAATATACTAGCTGGTTACAAAGGGCTTGAAGCTCTTCTGTTTGTCTTTCCAGACAAGCAAGTTGAACAACAGAAGATGCATCTCTTAACATCTGTACATATCCCTTTGAGGTAACTTCCAAACAGTGTAAAGTATTATGTATTGTTTAACTGATGTTTAAGAAAAATAATCAAATAAAATATGAACATTGACTTTGTTTTAAAGAGTTTAAAAGTTTCAAAATCATTTATGCTCCTTTATGGAAGGTTCACTCCTTGTCATCATGGGATTTCATAAGTATTTCTAATTAATAGTATATTTTTCTTAGTTTCCCCTTTAATCTATTGTTTAAATAGATGGTTCAATCCACTGGTTAAATATATATTGTCTGGGAAGAATTTTAACACCAATACTAGGTGTGGAACTGGATTTATTTCACGTGAGAGAAGGAATGATGTGAGGCTTTTGGTATAATATCTAAGGCTGTGGGTATGGAACCAGCACTTTTAGATATCAAAAGGAGCAAAGCTCAGCAATAATAGAAGTGTATCCTTAGTGTAAGCAAACAACTTCAAACTAAACAAATGAGTGTTGATTATGGGAATACTGGAGGAGATGATGCATCAGTGGATGAACCTAATTAACATTTGGAAAGGAAAATTAGTCTGTTAAAAACTCAGTAATTTATTTTATTTTTTTTTATAGCTGAAAAGTTTTTGTTTTAGTTAAATACTAAAGTTCTTTTTTTTTTTTGTAATCTGTATCAAGTTAAAGTTACCTTTCCTAGCAACAGAATTTTACTCTCTACAGCATCAGCACCACTGCATTAATAACCATGGTGTGACTTCTTCCTTGGTTTGTACATAATCTTTGCTTACAGATACTGTCACTTCTGATGAGGCTACAGTCCCTGATCGCATATATGATCAAATCATTTTAACCGGTCTCATTTTATGATCTGAATATTCTTTATGGTGTTTAGGGTTTAACCTGCATTTTGATGCAGCCAGGTTCTGAGTCAAACCTCTTCAAATATTATTGTGATCTTCTTACAATATTACTCATTTAAGAACCAAATGAATTGTACATAGTAAATGAATACAAATAGATATTAATCCATTAGAATATTCTTTCAGTATCCAATGAATTTCAAGGACCAGTAACACTAGAAAAAAAATCCCCTTTGATTTAGAATGGCAATTCCAATTACATGTAACGGGAAATATTTACTAAGACCATTTCAGTTCATTTTGCTTGTAATTTTCATTTCCCTGTATTGTTCGATTCCCCTGATTTATAAAGGATCGATCAAAATTTCTTAAATAAGTTATCGACAAATATCCTTCAGCTGAAAGCAGCACACCTTGCAGTGTTTTTCTGTTAGGGTTACCTTACATTTCAGAACGATAACCCTTTTCACAGGAGTGATTTTCCGCTGGGTCAAGAACTCAGCTCAACCCTGCATTAGGTCATGTGACCACAGCACTCGCAGTCACATGTCCTAGCAATTCACGAGCTGTTATCGCTGTTAAATTTCTAGAGTTTGCTGGGTGGGGGGGTTTGGCCTAAAACATTTAGAAAAACACCGCTGCTTTTTTGAAGGGAAATCTTTTTGGACTGTGGCTATGTTTCAGGACCAACTTTAGGAATATTGGGCTTTCACCAGTCTATTATTCTCTATGGAATTTTTTGGACAATACATATTTACAGTAAGTGTCCAATAAAACCCAAGTTATAAAAGAAGGCTGCAAACAAAAATGTGAATATTAACAAATCAATAAAAGAAAAATCATTGACAAAGCGATAAAAATAAAATCTGGAACTCAACTTCCAAGATGACATTATTTTTTCACAAACCCGCGTAGGAATAACCGCCGTGACAATACAGTTCAGAACTTTTCTTTTTCCGGCGTTAGTTGGCCCTTTAAGAGGATTAGTTCATCGCAAAATTGAAACTACTCCTTTAAATATATGGGGGAAAAAAAAAGAGAAATAAATCCATAAACAGTCATCCATCGCTCAGCTTCAACTTCTAGGTGACTCAACATGCTGTAGGCTTTCAGAGGCAGAACGGCTGGTAAAATAAATTAGTAATAAATGAGCCGCTGTTTAATAAAATAATTATCTCGCCCAAGGCTCCTAAGAATAATCAGCTCTGTCTTGCAGCACAGTAACCTTAGGAAATAATTTTAGGTTGAGCTGTATGTAGGTCTGACACAGATGATAATATACACACGGGAAATGCGTCTGGCTTTGATTTCTCCACTCCCTACCCTGTACATTCTGAACATATTAATCCATGTCACTGGTAGAAGAGATGCAGTAACAGAAATACACCTTTATTGTAATGTGTGTGTGTGTGTGTGTGTGGGGGTTTTTTTTTTCTTTTAATGAGCGTCTGGGACGCAGGCTTCGTTCTCAGCAACTAAAAAACCGTAACAAAACACCTTTTTACATTAAGGAGGTGAGGTTTGCTGCTGGCTACATTTGTACACAGAAGTCTGTAAGCCAGGGATCAACCAGCTGGGAAGAAAGAAAGCAAATTTTTTCTTTTTTTTTTTTTTTTTATATTCACTAACTTCCCAAGCTCAATTATGCACTCGGATTCATAGGAGTTTCACAAACAAATAGCAGAGCCCTGCAGAGTTTTTTTTTTAACTCCAACAGCGCACAACCAATTCAATGGCATTGAATGCTTGAAGCTTGATCAATTCTTAATCACAGAGGAGAAAAGAATTATTCTCCGATTACAGTGCCTGCGCTGTTAGCAAAGCCGCCTGCAATCATTTTTTTCCTCCCTTTAAAGAACGGCATAGGCTGGCTTTTATTGACTCCCCACTTGCAAAATGTTTATGGCTTGTTAATATATATTTACCCCTCTACCTTTGCCTGCAAATCAACAACACTTAGCACAGTTTGGTTACACAGTGTCCAGAGGAAATGGCAGGAGGTTAGAATGAAGGCAAGCTTAGGAGATCAATATAAGACTGATTAGAGAGATGGAACCAAATTCACGGCTCTTAGATACAACATGGGGTGAGCAAGGCTCAGGGCTACAAACTCTCTCTCTTGGATAATTCTCTTGCAAGTCTTTCGGAAAACATTTTCTGTGACCTGTTAGTGTAAAAGGAAAGTGGCCAAGCTGCCTAATAAAGAGCTCTTACTTGCTGCGGTGGTGTTTTACAACTAGGAAAAGGGTTAACTTGATATGGGAAGGCCTGATGAGGCCTGGTAGTGCAAATGAACATTTATTTTTAGGAATTAAAAAAAAAAAAAACAACTGAATTTTCTTTACCTCCATTTACCGCTAAAGCTGTTGTCTGTTACCACAAAGCGGTTGAAGCTAATGAATTCTGGGAGATGGAACGATTGTTATGTGCATCATTGCAAGCAATGCGCTTATGCATTTTACATTATATGAAACTAATTTTTGAAATTGTAAAAAAAGTTCTTTGTTTTTCACTGAGAATGTGAGCTGGCGGCATATGGAACATTTTTTTAGTACATCTTCTGTATCTATGCATATGGATATAGAAGTAACGCAGTCATTTATTTATAATGTCAGATATGGTAGTGTTCTAGCGCTGTCTATTGTTCCTTTGATATCTGGAATGGCCTAGCCCATCCGCTCTTAGGGGCAAGTGCCCTATATTCCTTTTTTATTAAAAGAAACCATTCTAGCAACAAATTGATGTGGTTTTTTTTTTTCAAAAATTCATTCTACAATGCTCATTTAAGGCGACAGTAACACATGAAAAAACTCTCAAAGCCTTTTACAGTTACTATGTATTCAACAGGTCTGACAAAATTTCTTAATGTTGTCTGAAAAGTATTATATTTCATTTAAAAAAATGTTAAATTGGTCTTTCTGGGGAACATTTAGAACATTTATTATGTAAAGTTCCAAAGAAGACAATGGGATTGGGTGGGGTTTGTTATACAACACATACAATATGACTGTTATAAATAAAGACAAAAACAAACAGGTATAACAAAAATTCATTTATTAAATGTTAAAGGTAAGATTTTTTTTTTTTAACAAGCGGTATATTGAATAACTCTCACGCCAATCCAAATGTGAACGTTGATTTTTCTAGTGTTTCTGGTCCTTAAAGGATGCTGAAAGTGATTGTTTTTTTTTGTTTTTTTTTTACAGTTTTAGGCTTGCATTCCTGGGAAACAACTGCTTGGAATCCTTTATGTAAAATAAAACAGCCCCGAGTATTTTGTTTAGATTACATGCAATTTGCAGGCATACATAATATGTGCACATTGACTTCTTTGTCATCATTAAAAAAAATCCCATTCATTTATTTTCTTCGTTATATTCTTGTTTTTTTAAAAAAAATTTTCATGCCTGGTTGAGGGGTACGGAACCTCGCAAACATGTCCAGAAACGAATAATGCAATTTTGCAGTTTTCTTTGAACCACAAAGAAGGCATGTTCATTTGATATTTATTTAATTAAAGAGTCTCCTCCCTGTGCAGAGTTAGTTCAGGGAGTTCAGAAGCGCAGGCAGAAAGCCTATCTCACTGATCTGTCTCATTAGTAATACGTGATGATTAGTATTATTGGACTGTGTTTTCCATTAGGTAACAATTTCTTATACACACAGGGGTATGTAGAGAGAGATATATATATATATAACATTTAGATTAAACAGATAAACATAAAGCTATCTGGAGATATACAGTCAGACAGAGAAGTAAAGGTAGATAAGGTATTAGTATATTGGTACAAGCAATCTGACTGCTCATTATTAGATCATACTGCAGGAAACATGGAAGTCATGGCAGATAGGAAATTAGATGATGGGAGATAAAATGTAATTGCAATGCAGTACACTTTGTAATAACTAAACATAAAGGAGCAGTATCATCAGGAAAAGAAATCCCATTGTATTTTCACATGGCAGATGTTCCTACAAAGTATTTGCTAAAATGGTATCTTGGAAGTCAAATGCCTGATTTTTATTTTTGCTTTTTTGTTTGATTGTTTTTAATGAGATGGCAGCTACCATTTATCTGTAGAGTAAACAAACCCTGCCAATCTCCATTGTTTTCTATGGCACCTAACATATATTCATGAATGCCACAGAAAGACCCCCTATAGACTTACTTTACCACCATATGAATATATGGCCATTTACCATGAAGAATACCTGTGGCCCTATTTATTTTAAGACCATGGGCATTTATAGGGAAGGTAAGTGCCTTCCCTCTGAAAACTGCCATAGAATACGGCCTAATCAACATAGAGGGGCACTTTGGAGGTAATTCTAGCCTCCCAATGCACCTTTCTGTTCTGTCCTATCAGTCTAATGGATGGCAACATTCATCCACAATTTAGCGGTGCCCTTCCATCCCAATGCGTCATCATGTTACGTAATGATGATGTAATGATGTCACAGCACAGTTCCTTTAAAAAATGTTTCTGCCATTGCCCATGTTTTGGGCCACAGTGGTATTTGCTGTCCATCTAACTACTTGAATGTATATAAGGACCATTCTTGATTTTAACTACTTAAGTGAGATAATTCCAAATGAATGATCAATGCAGTTTATCAATGCTCAGATTTGTATTCGATTATTTATTTTTTGCTAAATGTATAAAATGTGGCCTACTGCATAAAATACACCAACCCTGTGTAATTGTTTTTAATTGGAACTTCAGATAAAACATATTCATGACCCTCCGCTAAATGAATATTTGGCATCGCTGACCCTTCAATTGGGAACTAATGCCACTTGCGTGCTTTAAGATTGGGATGTACATTTTATAGACAGAGGAGAGGGTGCTGATGCCAGGCTCATGGGAGGGAAAAAGTTCAATGCCACTTCCAACAACTACAAAATTGAAGTGTCTGGGGAACCCAATGCAGAATTTGTATGTCGGCCACTGGTTATAGAACACAGAAATGATAAACACAAGTCTTGATTCCCTTCATAAAGAACATTTGTCCTAGTTGTCACCAACTGTTTTTATTACTGATATTAAAATTCTAGTTACTCTAGAAGGTAATTCACTCAAGAAAACATGTTTGAATGTACATTTCACTACTGCTGTAAAGCTGCAGCAATCAGCTTAATCTCACTTAAGATCCAACTCCAGACTTAATATAACCCTCTGTCCCATAACACCCCCTGCCTCCACAAACATAACAGGCAGAATTTCAGAAGGTTTATAACCATAAAGCATTGCTGAATATAAAAGCAATTAGTGTAATAGTGTAAAACTGGATTAAAAGTGCCAAACCACAAGTTTAACCTATAACCTTCTTGCCTGCAAATAGTTCTGCTGGAAGTAAACCAGTATATTGTATCTAAAAATGTTCCCTTGGTAGCCAGGAAGTTTGCCAGTCATAGAGAAGATGAAGCTACAGCTCCTACAGTTGGGTGTAAGATGTAAACAGGATGACCCAGTTGGCCAGAGTTGACGTTTACTGACATCCAGTATTTTTATATATCATACCATTATTTCTAATCAAAAAAATGCAGGTGGGAACAAACAATGGAGTTCAGCAAGAAAGTTATTTCCAATGAAACAAAATTCCGTAAACACTCTACAATATCTTGTGTGTAGTTAATAAGTCTATACATCCTTAACTCATCTGTTAAGATTGTCTTTACTAATAAAATGATAGTTTGGCCTTATTTTTATCAGCCAATATTTATTTACTGATGGATGGCAACCCTGAATTGGGCGAGTGGCAAGGCTCACTAGTTAGTAGAATGTAGCACCATGTTAGCCATAGATATAAGCAGAGGCACTGAAGAAGAGACCTAAGTAGTCTCAAAAGCTTGTATTTACCATCTATTCCGTTAACCAATAAGAGGTATCACCTATATTCTACTTGTCTTAGCTCACTAGTTAGTAACACATGGCACATTCACCAAACATAGTCCAGGAGCTAGCCAGGGAAGGCCTTAGCCATCCCAAATAAACAAACAACACACAAAAAAGCCAAGACTGCCCACTTCATTATCTTCAAGGGGAACACCCCATTTATTGAAGGACATGCTCAAACACAAGGTTTTGGGGTTAGTATCGCCTCCCTTCATCAGGTGTCCACTAGTTGTCTTGCTTTGTTGCCACATATATTCTTAATGGTGCTTTAAGTTAGCTTCAGGTACATCGTATCTTCATTCTAAAATACATACATTGTGCAATGCATAAATAAGATCTATTTTCTGAAATCACCAGAGCATCCTGATTCTTAAACCTATGGAAAGCTAGCTCAGATTTTAGGATCTGTTATGGTAGACTTCAGTATGGTATGGTCATATGCAACCAACTATGTGAATACATGAACCCATCAAAATACCGATAGACATATAGTAGTATCTTAAAAATAAGTATTTTTAGGGTTGGTATATAGTGCAACATTTTCTAACCCTCCAAATGAATCAGATGTTAATATATTGTGAACAGACCCATACCAATCAAACTGATTTCACGTAATCACGCTTGTAATAATGCTCAGATGCAAAAGTAGTTTATACAGTGAATTTTTGGCTTTAATTTCTGAATCTCTTTAAATACAAGTATGTATTATTTTTCCCTTCTCCTATGTCTTATATGCATTCATCAGGGTAATAATATTCTCCTATTACATTAAAACATGAGGGTACATTCCTCTTTAACTGGATACATAATTAATGTTACTAAACACTACAGTATCTCTTGCTGTCCACCTCTTTTGTCTTAGAGCAATATATGAAACATATGGAGTGGTTATATTAGCCACAAACCTAGAATTTGTTAGAACCCCTATAAAGGAATGAAGAAAATGATAAAACCAGAGGGTTTGATGAAAAAGGTTGTTAGAGCTTCACCCCAAAGCAAAAAAAAAGCACTTGCAGCTATGCATTAGCGCTAATTAGGGACACAATGAAATAAGGATTTTGTTTGGAGTTTAGCTGATTCTGAAGGTTTTTTTTTTTAATTTTTATGTTTTAGATTTGTAATTTTTTTTTTTTGCCTTTTTTTCAACAGTGCAGTAATTGGGATGGGTCTATATCCTTTTAATTCAAGGACATTTTTGCCTTTTTGAGGATTTAACGTGTGGCTAAATCCAATATTAAAAACAATGATAACAGTTCATGCATCCCTGCTTTCTATTGTTTTCTAGCAATGCAGTTCTGGGAAAATAGAGTAAAATCTATTTCCTCCAGTGTTTAGAGTTTGTAAGCAGTTTAATGTATACAAAGCCACAGGAGCTATCGATCCTTACAAAAAGTAATACAACCAGGTTAGATTTAGAACATGATGTAGAACCTTCATGGTCCTCATCACAAAGCTTTCCCCTTTTAAAATGCAGAGATAAAAATCACATATGTATTGCCTACACATGCACAGGCTCTAAAAGATATGCTGAATATATTGCGCCCCTCCTATTTATACAAATATTTGAGATACATCACCGTCATTAAATCATATATGTTATATTTATATTTATATACATATGTTATCCAATAGTAATGTAGGTAAATACATTTATCAATAGATACAATATATGTTTGATAGCATATTTGCATTTGTAAAATAGAGGAGAAAATCTGAAGGAGGGATTGAAATCTACTCCTTTTTAAGGAATTCATTCACCATTTTATTCCATCAAATGATTAGCTTTAATGTCATCCCTGATACTTTGTTTCTAATCTGAATATGACGACGATGAGTCCACTCTTCTGCATAACATCATTTTCCTTTTTATTTTTTTTTTTAATATTGTACCGGTAATATTTAGCAATGAAATATAAAAATACATTGATATCGGGAAATATATTATCATTAACTTGCCAGCGTTTGGCAGATTTCTGCTGCGTAAAATTTTACTTCAAACATTGTCTTTCAGCGCAGATCTGTCACGTGTAAAAGACAGGACAAATGACAAAAAAAAAATATGTGAAATTTCATGCAAATGTAGTTTTTTTTTTTCTTGATATAGAAAAGGTCTGAATGGTATATTTCACTAAAAGTCCAATAATCTTAATCGTTTGCAACGCACGTTTGTAAAGGCACAAGTTTCTTATTTGAAAGACTGTGTATTAAAACTATGAAATTTACTGTACCGTGTATCCAAATAAATTGTTCCTAGCGGTTACAGAGTATAAGTTTTCTTTATTAATTGCCAGCCTCTTATTTGTGAAAGAGTCTGTCTGTATGTGAAAAGCTAGGTCCTGTTAGCTGCAGGTTTTACAGTGAACCAGATCAATCCCAAACAGTAAATGGATATTATTAAACAGCAGGGGGTTGTGCAAACTGGGAAAGAGAACTCACAGAGGACTGTCTTTGAGCAGATCTAGGTAGCCTGCTGAGAGAGGGCAATTGCAGGCATGCTTTTTCCTGCCAATCTTCAGCGTTTTCCAATCTAGATACTATGGCAACGGAACCTAAGAACCATAAGCTTGCTAACAAGCTGTCTTGATGAAACTGTCTGCTTGCACAATTTCATGTGTTTAAACAGATAGAAGATGCGTATGGATCTTTGTCAAACTGATTATCATTTGGACAGTTGAATTAATAATTGTCTGCTGTGTATCTTTTTTTTTTGTTTTTGTTTTCTCTCATTTTTATTTTTTTTTTTAAATTTAAAGCCTATCAGTGTCTCATTCAATTAACAATAAATAAAAATAAACATCACAAATGCTTTCACTTGATGGGAAGGGAAAAAAGGGAAATATTTTTCAATGTTTTAGGTACATGGTATTGTAAAAGTAACACTTTTATTTTATTTTCTGCGGGGACATTTAATGTGTTACTGTAGATTTTTTTTTAATGTTAATATATTTTCTTCATCTGCAGTAAAAAAAATATATATATATATATACCGGTATATTCTGCTATTTTTTTAATCCCTTCTTTCAGTAAATCCAGAAAAAAAAAATGAAGATATTAGGTAAATTAACCCATTTGCTAAATACCCCAGTCTACTGTGGACTTCCACATCAACCATAACATAACAAAACTGCTAAATGTTTAGCCAGGAGATTCTAAAGCTATCAGGGCATTTTTCACTGCCTCATTTATTCTGAGCTTTATATATTTGGTGAAAGAAAAATATAAATAGATGCAGATTGTGTCGTTGCGGTGAGAGTATTTTCCTTTGTGCTACACATGTAACACACAGCAAGCCGCCATTCTAAACATGCTGCTTTACTAAAAATATCCCCTTTTTATCGCACTTGTTGCCAGAGCAAAGGAAACACTTATGGAAACGACTGCTTAAGTCGCTAGAGTATTCTAGAAAATATTTATCCATCTTTCTATCTGTTATATCCTCCTTACAGGTTTGCTCATCAGTCTTTTAATTGAAATGGTTTTTGAGTTTTCTATTAAAAGAAACAAAAAAAAAAAAAGATGCAAGGAAAGGAAAAGATGAATCCTGACGCTACCTGTCAGTTTCTAAAAATGAAGGGTCTCTACATTGTTTTTACATTTAGATTAGCAGACAGTGTTGATGTTTTCAGTCTAGTCATACACAAATCCTTCATAGGAATCAACTGAAGGATGGAAGAAAAAAATGCTTCTGCAGCTTTGGATGCATAAATTAATCAGGACCACTATTAGAGACTGTGAACAATGTACAGGAAAGGCAATAAGTTCCCTTTACGGCCTTTCATTATCCCATCACACATGGTCAGATTTTGCCTTAATGGATCGCTTACAAGCCTACAGTGTGCATATGAGCACACACACACAGACAGATACATACACAATGTGACAAATATACACAAACACATAAAAGCCACTTCTATGATACACATCGCCTAAGAATCCTACAATCTCTCATTCTCGACTGATGTCTCGAGGGGATATTCTGGGCCAGTAACTGCTTGTGAGATGCTCTAAAAACCCAGTGGGTGAAATGTCATTTACAGGACTTGCAATCTTTAATATTGTTTTGTTTTACAATAAAAGGAACATAAATAGTGTCAAAATGAAATACCCGACAAACTACGGTACCTTTTTCTTCCCCATCCCTGCTTATAAACGGGGGTAGGGACTTAGGGACCCCCAGGGGCAATACCATTTGATCTACTGCCTGCACTATATTTTAGATTATATATAATAATAATAAGAGAGAAGATAATGCACCCCCTTTTTGAAATGTCTTTCTGCCTCCTCCAAACTTGAACTCAAATTTGGGCAAAATTTATTAAAGTCGGAAAAGACTGCTCTCGTTCTGAGTTCATTGAGCCAGATCTTTCGATTTTCCAATCACGATTTTTAAAAAAATTTTCAATAGAAAGGTAGCCATATTAATAAGGTAAAGTATGCCGGCCTTTCTATTGAAAAATATCAAAAAATCAAAATCCGTAAAACTCGCACGAACGCGAGATCTTGCGTGATAAATGTGGAAAGACCAAGAGCAGTCTATATTTTATTCAAAGCTTGCCTACTGGTCAGCTGAACTGACACAAGAAATTTCTGGAAATTAACTATTTTAAATTGAAACAAACATTATGATTCTCAAGCTTTTGCTTACACAGCCGACATTCAAGTATCTGGGCCCCACGCATTATATTGTGGTACGGGAGGGACAAAAATAGAGCATTGCACCACTACAAGCATTGCCTGAGGTACAGGTGGGGGTAGAACTAAAACAGCAAAATAGATTGTATGTATTTCTTGCCATGCTTGGCATGTAAATATTCATATCTGGAACTAGGGAAATTAAAACACTGGTAGATTAAACTATACCTCAAAGAGGTTACATTGTACTTCTCTGAGGTGGAGTATCAAACACAGTATGCGAACACAAGTTGGTCTCTGTACAAAGAATCTTTCATTAAATGTGAGGGACTGCCCCTGGATGTAAAGTGAGAAATATAGCTCTTACTCAACCGAGCTGCTATGATGGAAAGGTTAAATGGCACCTACAAGTGCCATATACTTACCTGTGAACATAATAATTAAATTATGTTTATACCTCTTATATTTCTATATTTCTTGCAGGTATAACACATATTTTAGCAATTTGATCCAATTAATCTCAAGTCACTTATTGCACTGTACAATAACACAGGAAGCAATGCCACAGTTGCAATTTCGATTCTTGGAATTGACATTAAAATAATCCCTTCTGATGTCACTCTTCAAGGCATCTCTGAGACTATAGATTGATAAGTATCTGATAACTTTGTATGTTGTGAATTACAAAGGAGGATAACGTTATCCCATGGCTGCTTTTTCTCTGTTCATCTTCCCACATACCTTAGCTAAGTACCAGAGCACCTCAGTCCAAATTTTCTACCTCATATTTCCCAGAACAATTGCAATAAAAATCGTGCTGTATCCCTCCACTGCTAGTCTCCCTGACATGTATGCCAAGAAGGTGATATGGATAGAAGCAAGGGATTCATCTGACTCACTTGTTTTTAAAGAGTGTTAGAGGTAAGACATCTTCTGGAAACAGGGCCTCACTGGGTTCGCCAGAAGTGAATTGGCGACAGAAGTGAATTGGTGCACAATACCCAGCATTCATGGGCACTGTGCAGGCTTCCAAATATAGGAGCTCTACACCTCTATGGTCATGACATGACCCTGGTAGCAAAAGTATCAACCATTGTCTATCAGTGTGTTGTCATATAGCACTGCCTATAGCACCAGGGGACAGGAACAAGGCAGCCAGCAATAGGGGCTCACCTCAACAAGCATACAACAGCAAGGCACAGGGGGGCCCTTCTCACCAGAGGTCCCTGCCATTCCTAATACAACAAAATTCCATTTCAATTAAGCCAGTAGTTCCCAGGTTCAATAAATATTGTAAGTCTCTTGGTAGGCCACTTACTACTGTATACACACTCATTTCTACTGGTTGAGAGCCGTCCTCTTTTACTTAATGCAGGATTTTTTGGGGGCACACAAGGAACCTTTTTCAAACATGGTAGGCTGAATTTATCACTGCTTGTCCATGTAGTGTTTGGGTTATGGGTCCAGCTATCTAGTTTCTTGGGAGTTTCCACTAACATAGGCACGACGGTCAGTGTGAAGTCAGAGCAATTGGGTTCTAAGTCAGAAACAAATAGAGTATCACAGGTGCAAGGAACAATTTTAGGGCTTATAATGGGTAGTGTGGTCACTGAAGCATTTATGGATGGGGTCAGGGAAAAGAATAAGAATAATGATATTGACTAAGAATTATGTCATGTTAGTTGCACATTCTTTGATAGGGCAGACAAAGAATGTTAATCTGACCTCTCAATTTCTTCTGGTGCACACTGACTGCATCCATTTATTAGACTACACGAGGATTTGCATTGCTCATTCTCTACTTTTTTTGTTTATTGGTGTTGTGGTGTCTATCTAGCATTCCTGTTTGTTAAAAACCAATGGAACAAGATCATGTTTCTTTGAACTGAGTAAGACTTCCTGGTCATAGAGTTCAGGTTACAAGTGGACAAGCTTGGTAGGGAAAGTTACACAATAAATATCTAGTAAAATGTCCATTTTATGGGAAATTCAATCCAAGTTGTCTGCTTGGCCAGGGAAGTTACTGAGGATCTAGCTGTGTGGCTAAGGTCTTTAAGTGAGTACAGTAGGAATTCTCTCTGTCACATCATGGTCATGGCCAATTTCTAACTGTAACTATTCATTCATGCAGCAAACTCTTTTGGTTGCGATGCACTTTTCCATCTGGATTTTGGAGCCTTGTCTACAGACATAGAATCCACCGAATCTGAGCAAAAATAAAATAACTTTCATGGCGTTATTTCTCTTTTTTGTGACTATAGACTTTTGTTAAGATTATTTGACATAAGCCTGATGTGCACAATTAAAAATTTCAGCGCACCCTTTAAATCTGTATTAATCATGCAGAGATACCTGAAAATATACAACCAAGAGCGTGGTATGGGCATGGCGTATTTCTGGAGAGATGAAGAACATTGAAACACACTTGATGTTTTATCCTGTTTTTAGTACCTATGAAAGCAGAAGTCAGGGTTCACTTATATAGTGAGCACAACTCTTTATTTATAGAAATGAAGTGAAGGAAAACAAAAGGATATTAAAACAATTAAAAACAAGTGTCCAAATAGGACTAAGACATAGGTTCTATAATAATGCTCCATTAGTTGCACCTCTTACATATATATATCATACATATCCTTTATATATATATACAGTGCCTACAAGTAGTATTCAACCCCCTGCAGATTTTGCAGGTTTGATAAG
>WMED01009283.1:0-16404 GCA_019650415.1 Pipa parva | reverse complement strand
ATAAAAACTGAAGCAGTAGACTTTGTAATAATTAACATTTGTGTAATTCTCAAAACTTTTAGCCATGACTGTACAGACTCCAGTGCTTGATGACTAGGTGAATTAACTGTGCACACATGCAAAGTGATGCAAAGTGCTCCCCGGCAGTCTTAAGCTTCCAAATTCAGCACATCACGTAGTTTGCTGGGTCGGCAAAGCTTGGGAAATGGTGAATTAGAGCGAATTTGTACCTTTACATGACTGTTGTGACTTTTCTAAACAAGTCACTATGTCTCCCTACCTGCTCAGAGAACTAATCATTCTACTTAATGAAGCTCTGTTACTTCTTAATGTAATAGATATACAAGCAGGTTTTAATTTATTTATACATATTCCAAGGCTTTTATAAAAAAAAAAAAAAGACCTTTTTAAGGCTTTACAGAAATGCTTCGGTTTCACAGCTTAAGACCAGCTGTGCTGATTATAATGTTCTGCTTGAACAGACACAAAGCAAAGTCTAGGTTCAGAGGAATTATAATAGTATTTGTATCTGCATTATAACTATCAGTTTGCATTGTAGCTAAAAGCAAAATCAAGGTTCAATGTAGTAAATATACAAATGTTATGAATACTGATCATAATGCAAGTTAAACTTCCCTTTTACAGTAGCTGCTCTTAAACTGTCACTCCCAGGATCCTCTGACAGCCATGGGGCATCTCAGGTTGTTTAAATGAATCCTTTGCAGCTGATAGTCATTTGTCTTTTTTCTCGTTTAATGGCAGATACTGGGTACACTGATATGGGAAATCATCTTACATCTAAATCAATTTTTCTTTATTGAAGGTAAGAAAAACAATTATGCAGGAGTTTAGTACTTACTGCATCGTGCCTCAAACAGATTTGTGTAGGACGAACAGCAAATCTGAATAATCATTTTGTTATGATGAAATTTCACCGCTATAAAATATATTAAAAACTGATGTTGGTTTCCTTTTCTTGCAGAAGCAATAAGTATAACCTCTCTTCTCTGTATAAGCTGTGAAGAAGTGGTACAGCTAGGAAGCCATGTCTTTTTCTGTATTTTTATTTTATTTTTTGTTTATTTTGAATCCAAGCCCTATCCGACAATGACTTAGCCCCTGTCTGTGGGATTTTGTGCTGAACACTTGGTTCTCAGATGGTAGTGATCAGTCTCTGCATATTCCTGTAAACTCAATGCCAGTCATTGCAGATTTTTCAGGGCACTCCTGATAACATTATGTTTTACAGTGTAAGTTGTCTGGGCAGTGGGTTTTGCGGATTTAAACAAATATGCTTTAAGTTACATTTAAAGTGGACCTGTCAGGTCGAATACTTATTAAAGCGCCCCTGTTGGCTAGCAATCGTTCTTCTTAAGTAAAGTAAATCAATCGATTTAGCTAAATAATCATTTATATTTTCACGTCACATTTGCAAATTAAAGTAGGTTTTATTGTAAGGTAGTCCCGATTTCCAGATCTGGAAGCCACCATTTTCGATAGGTCCTGCCACTCGAAAGGTATTTTTACTCCCCCAAATACTCGTGGCTCCTCTTTCTCTCTGCCAAATCTTGCACATGTGCATCTTTACTATGAGAACATTGTCGCAGTTGCAACTTTGCTATGGGAATATTTGTCACATTCAAAACTTGTTGCGGCCGCGATTTTACAATGGAAAATTTGTTGCAGATTTTCTACAGGAATAAATGTAAATGTCAATCATATATATGATGTTTCCCGACTTGAGAGAGAAAAGTCAGGCTGATAGGGAAATAGTGAGAAACGATATATACAGGTACGTTTTTTAATTTTTAAATACATCTTTATTTAACAAAGCATTTATTTCATTAGTAGAACTTAGTCCTACATAATTCAGTATTTGAGTTTTCAGGTGATGGGTGCACTTTAAAGTATACTCGCCACCAGAAAATGACATTGTTTAGTCTAGCATAGCATGTTAGACTAAACAACTTTGTCATTTAAATCTATCAAAAAATACTTAACTTTAAAAAGTTATCCCACGATGAATCTGCCTCTCAGCCCGACTTTCTGCTAGCAGCCTAACAGCCTAGCAGCCTAACAGCCTAGCAGCCTAACAGCCTAGCAGCCTAACAGCCTTGCAGCCTAACAGCCTTGCAGCCTAACAGCCTTGCAGCCTAACAGCCTAGCAGAAAGTCGGGTTGAGGAGGCTGTACTATGAAACCAGTTTGCTTGATTGACAAGCCAGCTTCATGACTCTATCGTGTGGCATATGTGCTTTGAGTCTTTCCAGCCAGTTATGCTGACAGTTTACCAAGTAAGCTTACTCAGGAACCTGTCAGCATAACTGGCTTGGGAGACTCAAAGCGCATATGCTTTGAGCTCCCGAGCCTAGAGGTACGAGCGGTCACGTGATCCTATCTGAAAAGCCTGTTTATAGCCCTGAGCATGCGCAGATAAGACCTGTCCCGACTGCCTGTGCGTTCGGCTGTGGAGAGAGGAGTTAGGGAGAGTAGGGGGCATGGCTTGCTCCATGCACGGTAGCTGTTTACAGAGACAAAGCATTTGCAGTGGGATATTGCGCTCTGCTGAGTTAAGAGGTGAGCTAGTAGTTTCTTAATCAATTTATTGCTTGACAATAGGTAAATAGAGCTTTATATACAGGGTTTACTTAACCCTTAGCTCCTAACATTCTGGCATTGGACCTAAAACTTTTATGGTGCCCACACACCTTAAGATTTGGACAACCAGTCGGCTCATTCTGGATTGAAATGACAAATGGCAGTTGATTGTGAATAAATGTATCTCTGTATGGGTGAAATCTCCATGATCCATCAGCAAACATCTAGTATGTACGGTAAGTCTATTAAATGTCTCTCTTAGATCCAGCAGTGGCCCTTCAGGTTGAATTATTGTATCTGTCCATTAATTCCTTTTTCTATGAGTGGGCAAATTAAGAATAAATAAGTTCATTCAGGTGTCTTTTTGTCAGATCTTTGTTTTATTTGCAATGATTTAATTAAGATCAGGTCTTTTAAACCTTCAGCAGCATTTTGGGACTATTGAGGAGTAACAGATTCGTAGTTAAGAACTGCTGGAGACATTTATGTTTCTGACCTGATTTTTAAGGAACAATTTCTGCAAAAAGAAAACTTTCAGCTGCACCTCAATTTGTTGGGGGAAAAAAAAAAATAAAAAAATCAACTTAAATTAATTTGGAAAAAACTAACTTTTCCTGGCTGCTTCGGGGAGTTTATTTCGTGCTGCTTCTGTAACAGAATAAATCGGTTCTGTGATTGAAGAATAAAAAATAGAAATGAAATCACGTTGGTTGCCAGGTGCTTACAAATATATCCTTGTGGACCACCCATCCACATTGGGAATGTGGAGTAGCTGATGCTAATGGCATAAAGATTAATGTCTTGTGTAACTTGTATGCAAGCAGTAACGCTAGGTGGTTACCTCTCGAAACCTTTTCTGTGTCAGTGCTCTAGGGACCAGTTTGAAAACCAGCAGTCTTTACAGCTATAATATATCTGGGGCTCAAGGAATTCTCTAAAATAGCACTGGGGCTTATTGCTGAAAATGGATAGTTTTAATCCTAGGCACAATTCTCTTTCAGTCTCTAATAAAAGCACTTTTTATTTTAATTGTATTTTATTTTGTTAGCTTTGATAATGTAATCACACTTGGAGAGCATCTGCTGTATTATTATTTGTTATATTATTTATTTTTATTTATTTGCCATGAAGCTCCGGCTTTGATGGATTGCTCATTCTTTAAGTCTGTCCATTGATTGATATTGTTGTTATTGTATGTATATGTAGACTGTTAATATTCAGTTGTTATTCTAAACATTTTTTGAATGTGGAATATCTTGACTTTATTATTTTAAAATAATCAAAACATGCAGCGGAGCGTTTCAGTCAGTTGTGTTATGAATTACATAGAGATAAACATTTGAGACATTAGGGAAATTAAATATCAATTAAGGAGAATAATAAAGACAAGCATTTTTTTGAATACACTGATATCTTTATATATTTTTTTGGTTGTATTTAGATAACCTGCTTGTTACATGATGAACCAACCATCACTCTGGTGGTTTGTGTCTCATAACCTAGATGTTAGAAGCACCATAAATGGAATCCACTTTTTTTCTGATTCTTTAAAAAGGATAGAAAATGTAAATATAAGTATAAAATAATTTTTCCAGTTTTCTGGAACTGACATCATTAGTGATGTCCTTTGAGCCCCACCTACTTCACTCTGATGGGCTGGGCGCAGTGACATAACCCAGAAGTAAGGAAGGCTGGTGGGGAGGTACAACTGGCAGTTGGGACTTGGGGCCAGGGACCACAGAATCTGGGAAAGTTGGGAATCATGCTTATTATGTACTATATAATGCTGCATAAAAGAAATGATAGATGGCTGCAAGTGGTAATGAGAAAAAATATCACAAAGCAATAAAAATTAGTAAAGATAATAACATTTTCAAGCTTCCATGCCAATTTAAATGGGTATTTTTCTTTATCTGGCATTACTGGTCCTTTTTAATACTGGAAGTTTCTTTTTGACATTGCGATCCCTTTTTTTCTATCACATTTTAACAAGTGAACAAGTGCTAAACAGAATAGTCCTCTTTCATACGGCCAGGCGCGGTCTGATCAGATGTTTCTAGCTGCAGTAAAACCACTTCCAATGTGAAACCGCATGCAGCAAAATGGAGATTCGTTTGTAAAGTTGAACTTGATGATCCTGATGTGTGTTAATGTGATTTCCACCTCTGTTACTATAAAACACATGCAATTTCAGTACAGTTTTATTCACACCCATTTTATATAAGATTGTTATGCAAGTCTAAGAACATAACAGCTGTTACCAAGTGGATATGTATGCGGTTGCCGCAATATAGACGCATACATGTAAATCCCATATCTGTGTTTGTTAGTCTCAACTACTCAGTCAGGCCACTGGTTTGCCAAACCAAGCACAGTACTATGGAAAAGACCAAAGGGGTGAATAATGTATCTGGCTTCATCTTCCCTAACTTGGACTGAAGGAAAGGTCTGTTTTGCATGCATACTGTTACAACTTCTACCTAGAGTTCAGCAAAATGTTATCGTTCATGTGTCAGCAACCCCAAGGGGGTAATTCAGAAACGATCGAAGTAACCTTGCGATGCTTCTCATCACTTCGCCGAGATGGGTACGCGCTCACTGGTCTCCTGCACTCAGAGATCAGCGAACGCTTTAATGGTACTTAGGTGAGGCGACTCGAGTAGTCACCAGGTGAGCCGAACTACCTTTAAAGCGTTCGCTGATCTCCGCTTGCAGACTAGTGAGCACATACCAGTCTTAGCGAAGTGATAAGAAGCTCCGCAAGGGTACTTTGATCATTCCTGAATTACCCCCCAAATGTCCTGAGCTTCATGTGATGCATGCAGAAGGGGGACATTTTAAATCCAAAGCGCAAAGCTTGCATGATTGCATGTTATAGGATAAGTATCGCCAGAGAAATAAGAAACCCCATTGTATTGGCATAGCAGTTATTCCTTTATGGTATTGGTCTTTTTTAACTTAGAAACTCCTCATCTGTATTATTTTGAATTTGGGTTGCCTATGTTTTAAATAAACAAACAGCTGCCCGGTTCTATTGCTTCCCATGGAAATTTAATTCACATTCATAAAGTGTTCCAGAAAGCCCAACAGAGAGAGAATTAAAACAAATCAATAAAAATCAGGAATTCAACTTCGACAGCGCCATTTTTACAAGTACCACACAGTAGTAACTGCCATGCCAGTCCAAATAGCAGTGTTTGCTGGTGTTACTGGTCCTTTAAAGACTCTAGCACCTTTAAAAACCCTCAAAGACCTAAACACTTGGGTTCCTGCATTTATAACCAAACAGGAGCCAAAGCCTTTATTTGGGGTAAAGAAAAATCTATCTTAAAATGACCTAAGTGCAAATGGGTGTGTTAAATATGCACAGTGCTACAACCCTGCAAGTTTTACAAAGTTACACTTCCACGCATGACGAGTACCTAAAGTGCTGCCACATAGATGCTTGTCCATTGTAAAGTCATGAATTGCTTGCGTATTACCAGCGTTGCAGAAATTGACTATTTGGTGAAAATGCAAGTTTGGAAAAGTCCTATGTGATGGGCAGAGAGTCGAGCTTAAGGATGCCATTAGCATCATCCTATGAGTGTGACCAATGAGTTGGTTTGTTTGCTAAGAGGGGTGGGAGAAGGTGGAGTTTAGGAAGGAGCTAGCATTTTGTCTTTGAGACCCTGGTGAATCCAAGCATGTTCACAGCAGTGTAAAGGGAAGCTTACTTTAACCTTTAACAGTCCAACGTTCCCAATTTGGGAACATGTAATAAATAATGAATTAATAATGTATTAATATAATGTTATTTATTACACGTTCCCAAATTGGGAACGTTGGTCTGTTAAAGGTTAAGGAAAGGCAAGGGAGTATAGGTGATACCTTTTATTGGCTAAAGCAGTGGTCGGCAATGTGCGGCTTGCAAGCCACATGCGGCTCTTTAGCCGCCTTGTTGTGGCTTGGAGCTCACTGCCCAAGCCATGGCCACTGACGACTCTTCTGATTGGCTGTCGGTGGTCATGGGGTCGGGAGAGGGCATGCTTCCCTCCTCCGGCAGCTCAGAAGATAGTTATCGCCGCTGGAGGAGGGAGTGAAATGGCTCCCTCCCAAAACAAGTTTGCTGGGCTAAAGGAAGAGATGGTAAATGTAAGCTTTCGAGGCTCCTAAGGGCCTCTTCATCAGACAATCAGATTGTATTTACCATCTATTTCGTTAGCCAATAAAAGGTATCACCTATACTCCCTTGTCTTTGCTTAAATCTATGGCTAACACGGTGCATAACTCTACTGCCTCTGATAGGGAAGCTTACATTCATATGTATTAATTGTGTATCTGTAGAGTGGTAGAGACCTGTAGATGGGATGCCCCATATAATTTATTCTGTTTCTACTGAACACAAATGCATGAAAACCTTTTTCTTACAAATAATCAATGCATTTCTTTTCTGTAGAAATAGAGAATAAGGTACATGTTGTATCCTATTTACAGGACTCTGCTAATATGCAGATATGCATTTATACATGTGAAAGAATTTCTTTTTCCTTTTAAAATTAAAAAGCATTAAAAAATAAAAAAAGGAAGTGTTTTTATGCAGAAGAAGTAGCCCCGCTGCTGTGCAATTTGAGTAATAAATCACTTATTTTCATTTAGTGCGAATAAATTATATGTAAAGTGTTGGATGGGGAACTAGACTTTGAAGTTGTTTGCCTAATTATTGCTGCACAGTTTATTTGCTTAAAGGTTATGCATCTGTCTAGCTGCCTAATAATATATTAGTGACACTTGCTTATAACCAAGACTAAGGAGATGGGAAATGTAAGCATTAAAGGACTGGGGCAGAGTGACTACAGAATGTATATGCAGCTCTTGAAATCATTTGCTTAAATGTCTAAAAGTAAAACACCGACTCGCCTGATTTTCATTTGAATTTCTGTTTCAAGGACAAGGCTGTGTGTATTGAATGCCCGGGTATTCATTCAAAAATGAACAGCAACATTGTTGTAGAAATAATCCATTTAATTAAAAAAATAATCGTTTGAGTGTAAATGGTTCCAGTTGTGTAGGCTTGTTTTGTAGCACTGCAGGTTAATGGAACACAGTTTTAATGAAATATCGTTTGCTTTGCACTTTATCTTTCTCTCTTTGAATCAGGGATCCCCTGTGACTGAGACACGGATCAGTACTACAGGCTGCAGATCGCTTGGATCTGGGCCGCACAGAAAGAATTAAAAATGTTTTCATTTTATTCCAATTGTCTTGTGTGAAGCCTATCCGTAAGGCAAACAAAGTTTGGGGCCTGCAGCTTGAAATGATTGTGAAAGTAATGTAGTGTAGAGTAACATCTTCTGGATGCATTAAAGGGGAACTAATAGCTTTTTATCTTTTTGGTAGCTAAATTTTTAGTTCTGTGTGCCATTGATGGGTATGATGCTTGGGCATTCACTGTGGCCAGTGGGTGTGTAATCTATTGGGATTGCACAAAGCACAGGACAGTCCTGTTTTTTTTTTTAGTCCTGCCTCTGTAACTCAGCCCATGTCTCTTTGCCCTGGGCTCAGTGCCCCTTTCCTGTACCTGATGGCTGACATCCCCAGTGAACACTCGATGATGTCACTGATGCATTCAGCAGGCAGTGCTCTGATCAGTGGCAGGACGGAACCTCTCTCCTTACTGTATTGGGAGGTATGGGGCATTTCCAATGAGAAATCTTGAGAACCTCTCTACACTTGGTCCTGTGATTGCTAGGGGGACGGTTACAGGAAACAGTTGTATAAAGTACAGTCTGGCAGGGACAACATAGAACTAGAAAGAAAGAGAAAAAAGAAAATTACTGGGGAATGTTAATGGGGATGTTCACTATTAAAATATGTAGACAGCGGTAGTCTTAAACAGTTTGCAGTTATTTCATATTATTTTGCAGTTGTTAAAGAGTTTGTTTTTTTTTATCCGTGCCAGTGGTCAGTGTTGGTTTCTGCATTTTTGTATGTATTTGTATTTATAATATAGTACTGCAATTGTTCCTTTAATTCTAAATTATTCCATTTACACAGCAGCAAAGATAAAAGGTGCTTCTGTGCATTCATGGGGTGTCTGTGATTATCTGCTAGGCTGGTACAACTACAAGACTGTTACCTAATACTCTTTAACAACTGGTGTACAGTCTCGTTTAATTGAATTTATACCTATTAGGCTTTTTCTTCACAATTTCTTGGGCAGTTGTTTTGCTGCCAATTTTTAGGAAATAATGAGGCATAAGTGAAATGTAATGGGAATCTTGTTGTGATGCTCAGAAATCAATGTCTCATAATGGATCTTGCAAAGGATAATGCTATCATTAATTCAATTAAAACTTTAAAATGATATTCGGCATTAATAAAGGATGGTTTTGGACGTTACAGCGCAGTGAGCAGAAACCTGCTCCACAAATTGAAAAGTCTAGGGCTGTTAAATGTGGATCGGAAGCCTCGCTACAGCGAAGCTGATACGGTTCATCTGTCTTAAAAGAACAGTTACACTAAAACAATGAAAATGCCTCAAATGCATTTACAGTTACTATATATTCATTCTGTGCGGGACTGTGGGATGTCTGTTAACAACATGACTGCTATCAATAAAGATGAAATAGACAAAAGATAACATTTGTACACGGGCTATATTTCAGTAAGTCGTTTAATCCAAGTGGTAATTTTTATTTTTGTGTGTTAAATGTGATTTTACAAAATTCCCTGCTATAAAGTCCTGTGTTGGATTTTAAGCTGTTCTGACCTCCATGTGGCTTGCTTAAGATTTCTTCTTGGGTGGGCAAATCATCTTCCTTCTCTTCTTTGTTACCAATGTGATCAAGTGCACAAGCGGTATTGGGACCCAATCCTGCTTCTGCGCTTGCTTCCATCAGTGATATTAAAGAGGAGGCTTTACCTGAAACGGTTGTTACGCATGAACTGAAGAAAAGAATATCACTTGAGCTGGAGGAAGCATGGGACTGAATGCAGCAATTGTTAAGCATGATTTGCCCACCTAAAAAGAATCACCTCTAGATTAACAAGCTGTTTAGTTCCCCTTTAAATTAAGTAATGTAAGTAGCAACATTTGGATTGTCAGTCCTGGTGCCATTATTATCTGGTTATTAAAGAAATGTATGAGTTAATTTAAGTTGGAAGTCTCCCTTTAAGAACCCTTATACAATTTCTACTCTGTACACGATGCTCCAGCAAGAGGCCAAAGATGTGAATAAAGACTGTTTAAAGTGAATCCATGCAAGTGCTGTGTAATTGTTTGCAAGATCCAAATGTCACGGATCCAATGTGAAACCCCTTTTGTTTACAATGCTGGAGCCTTTAATTATTGAGTTGTTGAGACATGAGAGGCAGACCGTGCCAGAAAAATCAAACCACTCTCTTTTAAATATTTTATGAAAACTGCCTGTTGTAACGAACAGAAAACTGCAGAGATGTGGTTGTGAATGACAAGTCAATGAGAATGTTAATGGAACCTAAATAAAATATGAATGCATAAATTAAAGACCATTGTGACCTGTATGTGCCAATGAGTGGTTATTACCATGTTGCTTGCTTTGGCTGATGTCATTTTAAGAGTCTACTGTAGCACCCCTGGACATGTTATGGCACATATGCTAGTGTGTGCCCACAGCTCAGCATTTAAAGAGCCCTCTTCATACCCTTCATTGAGTATAATATAGTTTGTATGCATAAACTGGAAATGTCCCCAAAATTCCAACTAAAGCTAAACTATCATACTTTATAAACACCATTTGGAAGCACAGATTGATTATACAGTAACTATAAATGTTTTTTCCCCATCATGTTCCATTTAAGATAAGCAAACAAACAATTTCTATAAAGGCATGCAACCCATTTTAATCCCAAGCCATTTTGCTTATTGCTATGGAAGCATAGCACCTATAACTGTTAAAATGTTAAAAACTCATTATTGGCAGAGCCGGATTTTCCTATAGGCACAAGAGGCATGCACCGCACTCCTAGTCAGGCACATAGATGTGGGATCAAGGGAATTCATTCCAAGTGTCTTTCATAGTCAAATGTTGATTCTGACAATTGTTATTTCACTTTGCATGAAATTATAAGCATTCCGCACTTCACTGTATAATTTAGTCTGCGTTTATTTTTTAGAAAGGGGTGTGGTTAGTTCATGGGTATGGCCTAAGGCACCAAACTTACTGAGCCTATAAGCTTCTGAGATGTAAATCTGACTCTGCATTTGGTGTTTGAGGTGAAATATTTGCTGTTGTGCTTCTTTCCTCCTGCGATGCCTCTTTTGAATCTCAACACCACTCTTCTTGTCTTCTCTGTGCAGGCTGCGCAGAAGTTATTACAGTATTTCAGCAGGTGTTGTATCAGAATTCTGCTTCTGCGCTTTCTCTACTCACTGACTTTTAGGAGAAAACAGGAACTTAAAAGGATTAGAACCTACTCAGAAAAGAATGGCGTTGAGACAAGTAGGGGGCAGCACTAGAAGAGAAATAAGCACATTGGTAAGGATTTTCACCCTCATTCCCCTTTTAGAATCACCCCTAGCGGAACTATTTTTTAGTTCTCCTTTAAATGCAATTTCCCTTGGGTTTAAATGTTCTGAAGCTCACTGACATTATGGTAGATGGACTTGCTGCTCTGTACATTGCCTCCGCATTTGTCTTTTATGCTTTCAAGAGATAGGTTTAGATTGTCAGAGCCTTTCTGCTGTTAGTATAATGGAATTTAAAAATTTAGAGAGATTCATTTTCATGATTTTAGTATTATATAGTTCAGTTTACTGTAGATTTCAAGAAGTGCCTCTTTAGTCTCCAGTTGAGTTTCTGTTCAGTGAAGGCCACATTTCTACAACTGATTACAAGCTTTGCTTCTTAGGTTTACTGTCTGTTTGACTCACTGAGATACAAACAGCGACTGACTCAGACTCTCTAAATAAATGAACAAAAAGTAACAGAAGCATCTCCAGTCCAGCGTAGCATTGCTACTGCCATTTATTGGGATCTCCTATTTCAAGCCTGCACGGCTCTCCTACCCTGTCTAGACCCTGTTTGTATGTGTACAAGTCTTAGTCACTCGTCTTGTCCTGTTCATGTAATGCCAAACGTTCATTGGACATGATGATGTAATAGATTTGACCTTCCTCCCAAACAAATACATGTCATTTTATTTCCATTTTGCCTGGGAAAAGTTCTTGATTTGTGAATGATGTGACACTTGTTCATGGTTCATCCTACTGTATGTCCATATCTTAAGATGGTGCAGCTGAATTTGTGTTCTCCACTAATTTAACAACAGACTGTGGTTTTGGTGGTACTGCTTTGCTCATCATGATAACATGACATCCTTCCAGAGCTACTGATCAGGACTCGCCAAAAACATGAAATAAATAGTTGTGTAAGATGGAAATCGTATCTAATTTATTACCTGGGATTAATTTAATTTTATTGTATTTTTTAATACCCTTCTTAATCATGTGCCAATAGACTTATCTGGATACAGGACATTTCTTACTTGAATATTAGTACACTGCCTTTTGTGACTTATTATGAAAAATCCATAAAGTCCAAACAAACATTGCTATTGCATACACAAAGCAATTGTTCAAGGGCAGACAAAACCTTTGGAATTCATTAGAATTCAAATGTAAAATTGCTTCTGACCATGCTCACATCAGTGAGTTTAAACGGGAAGTTTAAAGAACTGCAGTGCTTTGCAGAGAAAAGAATATAGTCTTCCTAGAGAGTAAAATCCCTATCTGTAAATGTTTCCCCCTTAAGTATCACCCCTAGATAATACAAACTTTAGTTCCAATTAAACCAGAGCTAATTACAAATATCACATAAAGTGGCAAGCCAATTAGTCAGTAGCTGTCCATTGCAACATTTAATGCATTACAGTGCTGTAACGCACCATAGTGCAGCTATGGGAGCATGTTACATTACAAATTCTGTCTCTAGTGTCCACTTTGTAGATGTTTGCGAGTTGCATTTCAGTCGCATGAACTTGTCTTTATAGAGGTGATGTAAAGTAGGATATGGTCACATTGCATGTGGCATCTGCAAGCGTATCAAGCACTAACCCATAGGATTCAGTGCTTTTAACACACAAATCTATATATGGATTTGCTATTGACCTATTATGTTGTGGTAGGAGATTCCATCTGTTGGGGTGGTGGAGGGGGGTAAGACCACCTTTATAAGAGGACTGTTTTACTGGAGTTCATTATCTAGAATATTATGCAGAGCTGTTTAAATCAGGACTAGAGTAGGATACAAGCAGATATCTTCATCTGAAAACAAACTGTGAGAGCAGAATGTGTCAGTGATATGAAGAAGCTATTAATATCACTGCGGCATATTGCGACAGATGTGCGCTCTGGTGGACTGCAAGTGCATTTACATGAGTGAGTGCTGCCACCAACAGTCGCATGTTTATGCAGTTTTCCTGAAATTCTTGTCGGTTTAAAAGATTTCTCTTGTCTTTAGTTTGTGTTTTTCAGTGACCTCCAGCATCACAAGACAGCTGTTTGGTAGAACAATTTAGCAGAGCAGGCGGAGGTTAGGTTAAACTATTATCTGTACCTGATACAGACCATTGCATGCCGAATCACACTGGAACAACAGGCTAGCAGTGTGGAGAAGAATGCTGCTGATATGCTGCATGTTAGTTCTATTAAAATATCTTTGTTACTGGCTTTCAGACGGAAGAGATAGACTGGTACTGTTTCTTCAGTGAGGGAGCCTAGATATGCAATCTGTTAGACCAGTGATGCCCAACCTTTTTTGGCCTGGGGGCCTTATAAAATTGTGACTTGCGTGTCACGGGCCGCTTCAAAGTCTCGACATTTAAAACCACGACAAATTTTAAAGTAACAGCTGCGACACTTTTCCATAGTAAAGTCACAACTGCGACCTTAACAGTCTATTGCGACTGTCTTTAGCTGGTGAACTCACACTTAAATGCAACATTTTGGATTTCAGAATTTGGGTTGCGGGCCTTAGGTTGGGCATTACTGTGTTCGACCAAATCATCATGCAAGAGAGACAGCCGTTCTGTGTTTTAGGGGAAACTTTTAATATGCTGTGGATGGCAAAATTGTAAAGGCTGTTTTGCAGTCTTTTTCATTTTCTCTCTTATTCTTTAAAGTGTAAGTAAACCCTATTTATAAAGATTTCCCCATTAAAGTATTATAAAGATAAAAAACTATTACTAAAATCCTGACCCACCTTTTCATTCTGCAGAACTAGTTATCCCTCTGTAACACTTCTCTGCTTCAGCCTGATTTCCCTAATTGATTGAAGCCACGCCCCCCCCCCCCCACTTCCTCTGAACAAAATCAACAACACAAGCTGTCGATTTCATCTGCTAGCATGCTGCAGGGCTTGTGAAGTTAAAGCTTGTGTGTCCATAATTCTGTGCATGTGTGTGTACCTACATGGACGAGCACCCTTCATAATTGTTTGATGTCACTTGGGGGGTGGGGCTTCTCAGCACTATACAGGAAGTGTCTGTACATAGATCTGCTGGAGGACAGGGCTGCTTAATTAAGAGATTAGAACTCCTGATCCCAAAATAGTTTTTAAATTTCAATGTTTAAGATTAGCTTTATACATTATAGATATAAAATATATGTATAGTTTGCTCAATAACGTTACTTACACTTTAAGTTTAATCCCGCTTCATTTAACTAGCCCCACCCCCACCCTTTCCCCCAGTTTCTAGTGCTGTTTGATAGGTCCCAAATGGAAAGAGGAGTAATGAAAAAGTATACATATAATTAAAAATCAGCTCTCCAATTTAAATCAGAGTTGGGATGCAGGGAAGATGGGAGATATAGAATGATATCACAAAGACTGATGTTATTGTTCTAAGTAGCACCCAAGGTGGGATCATAATGGGTATGTGGCTTAGATTTGGTAGCAGCGGACTACAGAGTGATTAGCTTCAAAGCATTTTTGTCAATAATAATGTACATTTTGGCATGTATCGCTGTAGCACTGCACTCAGCTCCAGCTTGAAACCTTAGTGCAAACTTGCTCTTGAGCAGTAACCCATAGCAACCAGTTACATTTTGTTAAAATGAGCAAAGCAAATTGCTCAGTGCAGATTTGCACCAATTCTTCTAAATCTCCCTTGTTTTATTGCAATTGGGGAGGGGGAAAAATCCCTACAACAGTATTCAAATCAGAGTATTCAAAGGCAACAAAAGATTTACTTTTATGTCTTGGGGTGCAAATCTTATTGCCAAGGAAGTGTCGCTAATGCTTTTCTTTGCCAAGTAAAACAATGATGCTTCGTTGGAAGCTTTGCACGGAAGAGGGCACCCTATAATTGTTGATATAATATGGCCACTAGGGGGTGCTGATTAAACAAGAAATGTAATTTTGCTTCGGTAAACAAAGAAGCATGGAAGCTCCCTACTTCTATATAATAAAAAAATATATGCAGTTTAAGGCTTGACTTGGTATGAAAAAAAAAGTAAACCCTTCTCTTAAATATACTGTGTGCTTTCCCTTTCAAGGGAAAATAAAGGCTCATTCATCTAGGGGTGATTCTGAAGGAGATGGTTAAATACTTACTGATCGCAATCTTTCCTCCATCGCTGCCTACTACTTGTCACAACACCGATCTTGTTTTCTTCTCCATACAGCACTGTGATTCTCAGCACAGAAGCAGAATTCTAACTCCGTACTGCTTCTGCATTTCTTTATTCATTGTGTTAAAGAAGAAGCAGTGATTGAAGAGGATTGCAGTGGAAAAAATGGGTTTAGAGAGAGCAGGAGGCAGCACTAGAGGAAAGATTAGTGCGTATTTAACCAACCCCTTCAGAATCACCCCTAAATCAATGAGCCTTTAGTTCCCCTTTAAATTCTGTAGAGTTATGAAGCCTTCATATTTTTGTGTACGGTGTGTATCTTCCCATGTGGGTCTGCAGTGCTTCTAATTGCTGGAAAATTGTAATATTCTTTAGAAGCTTTTATTTTATTTTTTTTTAATAAGATGAAATACATGGCATTCCTTTTCGTGCTGCAATAAATAAAATCTGACACTGTTCATTCTTAGGCATTGTATTTTTTAGCTTTTGCTGTTAACCCTTAACACAGTTTTCTCCTGAGATCTCTTGGGTATAAAGATAATTTCGGGGGTTACAAAATAAACTACAGTACACAAAATTAACAGGGGAATGTTAATAAAAAAAAATATATAAAGTTCATTGAAGGATCGACAGGCCTTGGGGAATAGTGAGACAGAGCAGCGCAGTCCGTTTACTATTAGATCTTATTAGTTGAACTAAACACACATTTCACTGTGAAACAAATATAGATCTGCACTGCCCAAATTCTGTTTGTGAAATGCTCTAAGTCATTAATTCTTGTCAGTAAATAAATCAACAAGTTGAAGTGGATGATAATGTGAAATGTTCTAAATAGCGTTTTGAATGTATTTTCGATGTAATATTTTCTTACTGTGCTTCTTCAGAGTAGCATTGTTTTCTATTGTAGATTCAAAGGGGTTGTGCTGCATGACTGATAGAAGCTAAGGGACTTATTGACTAAAACCTGAATTTACCTGTCGAAATCACCTCACTACAATTCGAGTTGCATTGCCAAAATAATCGCAAATTCACCTTTCCTTATTGATTTAAGCTGCAGATAGATTTGGCAAACAAGTTGACTGCTACGGGCACAGTTGCATGCGTAGTGTGGCGAAGTCAGTTGAATAGAAGCAGGATGCAAAGTCATGAGGAATTATGTGAATTCCCCCAGTGAAGTGCAGTGACGTCATCCTCACCATATCCCACTAACTGTAT
>WMED01009282.1:4743-16404 GCA_019650415.1 Pipa parva | reverse complement strand
TTATAAAAACTGAAGCAGTAGATTTTGTAAAAATTAACATTTGTGTCATTCTCAAAACTTCTGGCCATGACTGTAGACAGGGATCCTGGGCTAGAGTACATAATGTTGCATTTTAACACTTGAAGTTCCAGAATAGGGGCACATGTAACACTTGGACAGATCCAGGGAACAACCAAAAGGGTTATCTCAAAAACTGTGTCACCACTAGGGGCACTATATTGAACCAAGAGCCACTTACGCCTCTGGAAGCAGTAAGGTGTACTAAAAACAGAACCAATGAAAGTTGTAGGTAACCACACAGGAACAAGGCAGTAAACCTCTGGAAGGCCTTAGTTGTATAAATGTGAAGGATGCTGAAGACTTGTAGCACAAATAAGGAACATAGGGATTAGGTGGATCCTCTGTACCCCAGCGGAAGTTGGCACTGGTAACACTAAGGCATAAAGTCTAAGGAGGGCCAGGTCTTCACCCTGAAACCCCCGCAAGGGGTTATGGCCTTTGTGGCAGGAACCTCCCAGGAAGCAGCCCTCAGAGTAACCCCCCACTGCTGGCAGCTGGATAGACTCACGTGGAAACTCTGGAGGAGACTTAGAACAGAAGAATGATAATGAAGAGAGATCATAATAGTGCAGCATAACTGGACAGTTACTCACAGCAATCATGGGCACATGCTGAACTGTAATACACAGCACCCTGTAGAAGCAACTGGATGTGGAAAAGGGAAAACACTGCTAGGGAGCAGCTGAGGGACAGGAGATCCTCTCATGGGACCAGGAAGGTCAGATGCTATGAACACACTGGTGCTGTACTTGTCAGAAGCCATAGATGCAATGTTAGCCATGAAGAGACTCACTGAGATGCTGCAGAACTTCTTAGCTGAAGACACTTGGAGCTGATCCCTTTAAGGCAGACTTGTAGCAGTCTGAAACAATTGAAGCAAAGAGACTTAGCATAGATGTAGCTGAATAATAGCTTCCAAAACATCAGGCATACGAGCCACATCATAGATAGACAATTGATGATCTAGCACTGCTGAAAGCAGTCCTCTGCCTTTTGAATTTGGTGCCACTGATGTCATACGTGATGTCAGTGGCTCCAGATTGGCTGATCCAACCCAGAAGTGCTGGATAGTGGAGTCTACTCAGTGCCTACTGCCATTAAGCCAGTAGATGCACAAGCAGTACGCTCATGCAAGCACTGCTTCGTGACATGCTCCCGTTGTTTCAAAAGCATAGTGAAAAACACTTAGCAACAATTAGCTATCCTTAGCTACCTGATTATTCAATACTGTGACAGAACTGACTGTTAAATGTTTAAATTACCCAATGAGAAGGAGAGGATGGCTGGGAATTGCTAATACTCCTAATGGCTCTCTTTTCCCCTGTAATTATTTTACTTAATAGGCCTCTCCAGAGCAGTAGGTTTTTTCACAATGCCACTGAAGCAACAGGAGCATGGTTGATGATCCAAACAGGCAGCTAGAATTACTAGGTGTGATGTACTCTAGGGTTAGGAGCACCGCACTTGACTATAGAGATACAAATGTGCGAGACTCAAGTGTATCACTGTGGTTAAGTGGGTAAGAAGTGAGTCTACTTACTAGATTCCACTGTGGAACAGAAACTATGGATCCTTTACAGGTGATATCCAGATCTCTTAATCATCTAGTGGTCTTGAGGATTCCTGTTGTGGTATTCTCCTCTCCAGTAGGGATAGCTGTTAGAGATATCCTCCCAACACTAAAGCTTACAATAATGTAAAATAATCAAAAAATGTTATATATACATTCACATTTAGCAAGAGTAAAGTCGCTCATCAAAAGTACTGGCAATTAAATCATATTTCCTCCAATGTGTTTCGCCTATTTCAGCTTCCTTAGGGAGTTCTTGTCTTTAAATGGCCTTTTATATCTTTAAATTGGGACTTCCCACCAATTTTTTGGTTGAAACCGGAAATGACGTCATCATCTATACCAGAGGTCAGCAAAGAGTGGCTCTTTAGCTGCCTTGTTGTGGCTCGGAGCACACTACCAAAGCCACGCCCATGATCACCAATGCCTCTTCTGATTGGCCATCGGTGGTTATGTGGTCAGGAGAGGGCACGCCTCTGTCCTCCAGTGGCTTACAAGATAGTTGTCGCCACTGGAGGAGGGAGTGGAATGACTCCCTCCTCAAACAACTTTACTGACCCCCGGTCTATACAATCCCATTATTATTCCTTTAGTACTTATGTTTGGTGAGGGAGGATTGTAGGATTTAGTTGGAGATTAGAAAAAGCATTGCAAGTAGCATTCTGAGACACATAAATGTATATATCATCCTGTATTTATGAGTGTAAATACAGAAAAATACAGAAGTACGTTAAAAATGTCACTTCTGGTTTCTCTGAGCTGTGGAACACCGTGATTTACTTTGTCATGGTGCCTCCCAGAGAGCTCCAGAAAACAAACTAGTAGTAGCCAACTATGGGTCACTACACCTGCCATGCACCACCTTTCAGTTTTTTCACAAAATTGGTTAGTGCAGTGTGTTTTATTTTCCCTTTTCCTACACAGTATATCCTGGTGCTGCTGTCACTTTTCTAGGCAATACAGGCATGCTCAGTGGTGCTGTTAGCAGTGCAATGCAGTCCAGGAGATGTACCAGTGGAAGGAGGGTGACATCTCAAAAATAGAGAAATATCAACAGTCTCAAATTGGGGTTTTGGGACAATCGGTAAATATATTTAGGTATTTTTCAAGTCCCTATCAGTCCTTATAAAATACGGTCTTTAGTTCTCCATTAACCTCTTTAAATAATTTATAGTGCCATGCAAAACTTGATACAGTTTCTGTAACTCAAGACAATGAAGTAATGTGATCTCTTTAAAGGAGTACTGCCTTTGCATTCATTAAAGTTTTTGTATAATCACATGTATTAGAATATTATAGCTGTTTTTAATTGCTAATTAAAATATTTTTAATTGTAATTTATTTGCTGAGGTACAGCAAATAAATAATTATTTTTAAAGATTTTGTTTTACTTTGCTATGCTTCAGATCACCCTTCCTTGTGCGCCCACTCTGATATCGCAGCACAAACAATAAATTAAACCCAGTAATAAAGGCTATTTTTTATTTTCTACACCTCAGTTTTATATTTCATCTTATGCAACCAAGCTATTAATCTTATAAATATGAAATTAGATTTTCCTTTTGGTGTTTTATTAATACTCCTACTATATTTCAATACAATCTGTACAATCTTTATGTCCCAAGTTAAAACTGTAAGCTGTTTATATTGCATTCTTCTGAGATTGCCTTCATTGGTATTATGGTGCATGTATAGCTGTATGTCCCTGCTGAGAAACAGATCAAAGAGTATCCTGTTATTTGAAGCACAATTGATATTTAAGGTTCCATTAGTTTTTCTCCCAATCATCCCATTTATAACTAATTTATAACTGTTCTGCTACAGTTGTATAGTTGTGTAAAGCCTTCTAGAATGTAACTGAAAATCCATTGGAGCAACACTCCTATATGTGATACTGGTCATGTATATTTTTTATGTATTAATTGGTTAAATCCACTATAGTGTGGCATCAGGTTCTATAAAAGAATGGAACCCCAAAATATAATCAGTTACAAAGATATACAGTAAACAGCATTGCATCTTTCCCATCTCCCTCACCATATCTTTCTTTTTGTGCTTACAAGTACTTATATAATAGTAATCCACATCACGTGCACCAGCAATCTCCTTGAGTTTTCTTCTCACAGCAATCAATCTCCAGTATAAAGCACTGGAGGTTCACCTGAAGTCAACCCTGTCATAAGGAGGCTAAGAACACAACACGCCATTAGCTTCTGCCAGATGAATGATCTGTAAATATAAAGATTTTATTCCCCATACTAATTTATCAATATTTGGGTAATTAAATGACATTTCATATATAGTATATTTCAAGTACCATATTTTCCGGACTATAAGGTGCACTTAAAATGCAGAGAATTTCTCAGAAATAGAAAGTGTGCCTTATAGTCCGGTGCGCCTTATATATGAATCCGATGTAAGTTGAATAAAATTTGACTTTCGGTCTGAGCTGTGGTTTATTTACTGGTAATGTGCTGTGCCTTATAGTCCGGTGCGCCTTATATATGAACCAAGATTGCTTAAAAGGTGCTCATAGAAAGTGCGCCTTATAGTCCGGTGCGCCTTATAGTCCGGAAAATACGGTATGCTGAACTGTTGAGATAAAAATCAGAATAGTCAAATTCAATATAGATCTCATATATGGAATATATTAAACTTTGGGTTTTATATTAGCATGTGTTCTTAATAAGAGTAATGTGTAATTGTTATTATCTTTTCTCAAACAATGGTACAAGTCAGCAGGTTTATTCATGGGGATGCCACTGGGGCATTGTTTCTTTTCTCACTATACATTTCAGTGTCTCCACAGTAACAGTAACGGGGTAAACCATCAAAGTCTAAACAATCAAGTAAAGGTGTGAATTTGTGTCCACTGTACACTTCTCCCTACACTTCAGACACCTTTATTAAAGTTCATTATTTTCTGTGCTGTAGTAAATACAGGACCAGTTTTAACAGCTTACTACAGACATACAATTAAGGAGCTCTTTGTATCACTTAAAGTACAAATGCTACATAAAGTCAGGTATTCATCATGCTTAGAAGTGTGAATCCATCAAAGCCTACTGCCATGAATTTGCAAATTTGATTTTGCCAGCCCAATGGAGGGAATTAAGGGGCTGGCAACAAAGTTCCGGTTAGACATAAAATGACTGTTAACTCAAAAACCATAGAAAATATAGGCATTAAGTGGAAAAATGAGTTAGGAATTGTCTGGCATTGAAAAGTCACTTGTAATGTACACAACAATAATACAGTGACAATAATGGTGACCAAAACGTGACAAATATAAGGAAGGTAATAGTGAAAGTGAAAGGACTATAAGAGCTGTTTAATATTGTATCTGTTTTCAGAGAAGAAATATATAGTTAATTATGGGAATTTTGAGAAAACCTCAAAAATAAATCATAAAATCCCTTATGTCCATTCTAAAATGCTATGCAACAGGAAAAATTATTTAAATACACCAAAGGATTACAGAATCCAGCTATTTACAGTTTCTCACACTATAGAAGGAAAGTGCTTTTCTTCCACATGAAATACCAATGCTAAGGGAAATCACACTTTTTCGCCTGAGGTTCCTCTAACATTACCTGTATAAACAATAAAAGCATTTGGAGTTTCTCATACTATAATTTTAGGGCTATCCTTCAAAGACTAGACTAGATTTATTAGAGCATTAATCCATTTACTAATGCAATGTGTAAGAAGTTCAACATTTTAAGGAGGGTACTACCTTCTTTTCCTTGGAAAATGTCTTTATAAATATAAGCGAGCAAGCTGGTGTTTGATGGATATCTCAAGACCTTGACTCTGGCTGAGGAGTTTTTATGATATCCTAGGGAGTGTGCATACATTTTTTTCTAATCATTCTAGGGTTAGCTATGTTATAGTAATGCATGCGTGAAATGCCAAAAACCTAATTTTACAGGCCAAAATAATATTTGTACAGATTTTATAAAAAGCTTTGCATCTTTATTCTTTATAAAGTATTTTTTTAGTGTGATCACGAATATTATTATTTTCAGTATTGATATATTACCTATATTTTCCTTTTTTGTTTTCATGTCTAATAAGTTGTATTGTTTTAGAATATCAAATTCACATTTAATGTAATTGTTACTAAACCATTTATGATTAATTTAAGATAAGGGTGTTGATTTAGCTAATTTTTTTTTAAGCCAAAGAAATGAAAAAAAAAATACATATTTCTTCTAACAGATATGCTCAAAGAAAAGGAGAATAACATTATTATAGAAAATGTCTGATAAAGGATAATATAACAGGGAAGGGAACTGAGTATTTTTTAAAACAAAATCTAAATAAATAGGAAAAACAAGTAGCGAAAAAATATTAAAGTCCAAATCGATGATGTGGAAATGTCCATACAATAGTTATGTTCTTCCTGTGCTACCTAAAATTCACAAAAGTTTAATAGACCCTCCCAGTCACCCTATTATATCAGGTATTACTTCCCTTACATCAAATCTTTCGGATTATGTAGAATTTTTTTTGCAGCCAGTTGTATGTAAACAAAAATCATACTTAAAAGATTCTACCCAACTTATACACATTACAGGATTGCACTTGGAATTCCAATTTTCTGTGACTCTCTTGTAATGTTACCAGCCTCTATACATGTATACTTCACTCCTTTGGCATAAAAACCATAGGAGATATTTTGTATAAGCTTGGAATGTTATCTTCAAGCCATACTTCATTCATATTATCAAGTATAGAATTTATTATTCACAAGAATTATTTCATTTTCGTCCAACAATTCTATTTACAGACAACTGGTACAGTAATGGGGAACAAGTTTTCTCCCTCTTTTGCCAATTTATATATGGCACACTGGGAGGAAAATTACATTTGTAATAACTGTCCATTTAAGAAGCATATTACATTTTATACCAGGTACATCGATGATCTTTTCATTTAATTTCATTTGGGATGGAGATTTGGATTCAGCTAATTAATTTGTTAATTACATTAACATTAACAATTACTGTATAATTTATCTTTTATACACACGGTTAATCATTTTGAAATCAACTTTTTGGATCTTACATTGTTCCAAGAAAATAATAAAGTGGGGACTAAACTCTTTAGAAAACCCACAGATTGCAAATAATTTACTAAATGCAAGAAGTGGCCATTTACGAAAATGAAAATGGATCACTAACATTCCCTCTGGGCAATTCCTTAGAATCAGAAGGAATTGTTCCAAAGTAGAAGATTTTCATTCAGAATCTGATTTATAAAGAACAAGGTTTCGACAAAAAAATGATCCTCAATATCTTGTCTCTACATCACGCATTAAATCTCAGAATACCCCAAGACAACAATTAATTCTAAAAACTATCATTAAGAATAATGATTTCAATTCTTCTGTTATTCCTTTTGTTGCCAAATACACTAGTGATGCTTATCATATCAGGAATATTTTCAACAAATATTGGTATATTGTGAAAAGTTGACTCCGTATTAGGACCTTTTTTTACCATCCAAGGTGAAATTTGCTTATTCCAGAGGGAAAACCATCAAAAATCTGATAGCTCCTTCAATCATTAAATCCTTAACTTCAAAAAATCCCAGAGCTAAGAAACATTTGAGCCCATGCATTCTTAAATGCAACAGTACTTGATGTTTCTGTTGTAAATTTATTGCGGATACGCCTTTACAAATGCATTTTTTGATTAATGTATAACCTACCTATTTACTTAATTATCACAGCATTTATGTGATTTATATTCTCATTTTGTGATTTAAAATATGTCGGTCGCACTAAGAGAAGCATTACAGTTAGGTTTAACAAACATATTAGGAACATATTAGATTCACCAATCATTCTGTATCCTATCACCTTAAATGTAAACACAATATAGACCCTACTGGGATCAAAGTATTCATATTGGAACATATCAATCATGCAAACTTGGGGGTTGATAGATTTCTGAAGCTCAGTCAGCGTGAAACATTTTGCATTCATAAACAGAGAACTTTGTTTCATCAAGGTTTAAATTTAAATTTAGACTTGGCAGCGTTTTAAAATGTTTTTGATATTTTAATTATAAATGTACTGAACAATACACCACTTTTTTCCATATAAAGAATGTTTTTATATTTATGATGTTTTCATAGATTTTATTTCATTTCTGCATTTAATTATATCTGTTTGTTTCTGTCTCAATGGAGTCTCTTATTTAAATTGTATTAGATCTGTTTGATCCATTTTTAAATTTGGGCAAAATTTATTAAAAGCGATATCGAATCAATGGTCCGTCCAAATTTCGATATCAATATTGATATCAATACCGATATCGCGATATTGGTAAAAACCCGTTTGATATCGTGATATCAATAATTTTAACAATTTTAATAAATCTCACCCTTGATATGCTAATTTTTGTTTATCAAATACATAACTAAGTGTAATTGCTCTCTTACTCATTGTTAGTTCCATCTGAGCACTTGTATATCTTTATCCCCTGACGCTTCCTATCCTTGGAAAACATATGCATTCCATTAACCTGCATTTGCCATATCCACATCTTCTATCTATGGCACTATTTCCTTCCAGCCTTGGAACTCATATGCGTTCCATTTACAACTGAAAGTGACATTACACGCTGGGTATGTTTAGATCCAGCTAGACATTATGTGGAAACACGGGACTTAACCAATTTAAATAGCGGTATGTTTCTGTTATGATTCTATTATTCTATTTTACTCCTGAGGAAGCTGCACGTGTTATCTGGAGGCAGCGTAGAGTATTGATTTTACTACAAGCTTGTTTATCTACTTTGTGAGTATTTTTCTTTGTTTTTTAATTACATTAAAATGCAGTTTTATACTATGGAATTTTCTTTTGCTCTTTATCATATTCATTGGGTTACATCATACCACAAGACTTCCTGATTGCCATTAAGAGGTGTCTGAGCCATTTATGTTATTCATCTTCAATCAAATGATTTCGATCTGTATCCTGCTGGTTGATCTATCTACAGAAAAGTGATATTATTCAATGCCTATATATTCTGTACTTCTGGTGAGCCCCTCATATTCTGGGGTTTGTGTGTGCACACACGTGTTTTGCACCTAATAACTGCGGTATGACCTTTGCTATATATTTTCACTGAATCAAACAGTTTTTCAGCTTTTTGCTGCTGTTTATCTTTGTATATTGCTGACTGAGTTTCTCCAATCACCATCTGTTATATTTTGATAGGGCACCATTGCCCGAATATTTTTTGTGCACTTTTTTCATAGATATATCTCTTTCTTTTCATCACTGGACATTTGAGTATTTTTTTATGCATGCTTACATGCTATGAAATACTATTATATTGATGAGTAATGGCAGACTGGAAAGGTAGAATAACTGTCATGACCTTTCTTAGAATGGCCACTCAATAGTTTCTTTTAAGCCAGTATGTTAGTGCCAGCACTTTTATGTTACAGCAGGATCCAAATAAAGTGTACAAATATTTTCAGAAAATTATAGAAAATAGTTTAAACATTTCAAAGATAATATTACTTTAATTACCTTGAAGTCCTGCATTTCTTTCAGGTCAGTCAGTTCTAATAAAAAGAGGCAGTTGCTCTCTAAACAGTGGATTCATTAATATTTGGCCAAATTTAACATATACAGATTTCTAAAAAAAAAAATAAAAAAAAATTCAAGCCCTACTCCCTTAAAACCCCCAAGACAAATCCCAAATTTGCCTTGAAGTCCAAATGATTGATTATATTGCTACTAGTACGCTGCAGGGTCACATGACCCAAAGGCAAGTCAAACAGGGCTGGTAACCCTTTGTTAACTCTATATGCTAATAAAGGCTTTAAATATACAAACATTTCAGGTAAAACATTAACCTTTTTTTTTTTTTGTTTAAAATTAGTGATTTTGCTTCTTGTTGCTGTGCGATTTCTGTAAAAAAATATTTAAGGCAAATTGTAAATGTTTTGCTCCTATATTCTTAACTAAAGGGAATGGAGTCTCAAACAAACATTTATGGAGTCTCAAACAAAAAAAAAAATCAATAAAATACAATTTAAACATACTAATGGCAGACTGTTCTAATTAATTGTTTTTAAAATAATGACTTGGAGGATTCTACTGATAAGGTGTTTTCTTTAACTAACTAAATTAAGTATTAAATCATGCAGCAATTGCATAATTTCTCTTATTCATTGAAACTTATTAGAAATTTAATGATGGCTCTTCTGGGAACAGTATACACATTGTAATTGTTAATACATCACTTTGAAACATTTTTAAAATTACTATAATGGTTGCTTTTATATATTGGATATGATTAAAGGTGGAGAGCATAAATACATGACTCTATAACAAAGACTTTAGAGCTTGCAAAACTAAGGCAAAAATGAAACGTTTTAGCATATTAGCAAGTAAAAGGATCTTAGCCTATCTTAGTACGTCACATCTCAAAACTTTTATTTTGTCAAAAACTTTGTTGCAGCTATTTATAGGAAGGAATTTGTATTAATCATGCTAGTTGGTATATTTGACCATCCTCATTTCCCAATTTGTCACCAGTACTATGGAAATTATTCATATATTTTTTAGCGCTGTTTTTAGTATATTCTGCTATTTCTGCTCGGATAGAAAAAGTGCTGCATTAATGAGAGTGGTTGCATGTTACACAATATTTTAGATGGCACTGTACTTCTGTTCTGTACCCCCCAGCTTGAAGGAGCAGTCAAGTCAGCAGTCTAACAGTCACTTATTGGGACAAAAGCAAAGAAATTCTTTGTATTTTTAATACTTTTTGAAAAGTTAGGATTAAATGATAGGGAATGCAATGGCCATATAATTGTACTAGGGATAAATCTTAACTTTCACTAAAACAGTAAAAAAAATAAAAATAGATTGTCATTTTCTGTTGCTGTTTGAAGTGTTTCTGCAACAGATCAATGTGTGTGTGAAAGAGAAATGAATACACTACAATAAACAAATCATGATTCAATTTCAAATAATGCATTTTCAATCTTATTGGGGTCATTTCTTTAGATAATATATCGTCATGACTTTGATGACAAAAAGGTTTAAGAAGCAAATGCACTTCAAAACATGTTGGGTACATAGTTTTAGTGCACCATATTGATAAATGCAAACTTACCTGTCCATTTAAGTGATTTAATACCAAACATATAATACACTAAGCACAATATAATATGACTGGCATATTTTAATAAAATTCATCTTACTTTGATGGATTCATAAACTGTAGTTTTACCTGCGTATACAGAGATGCCTTGCAGAAAAGGATCATTAATGACACTTTTTTAAAATTGGAAATTAAAGGAAAATGTTCCTAAATTATTTTATAAACTGCTGAGTCAGATTTAATTAGTATCCTCTATAAAGTGTTAGATTGTTTAGTGCAGTTTCAGCAACATGTAAATAGGCTTATATGGCATTAAACTCACTAAAGATTGGAATCTCATTATAAAATGATCAATTAAACTTTAATTATGCATGCAGGAAGTTTTTTTTCTTTTTCAAAACCGACTAAAATGAGGCTAAACAGGATAGAATTCTGTATGATCATACATATTTCACTAATCAAAGCATTCTTTGCAACAGAAAACCTAGAAAAGCACTGCGGTGCCAGTGACCCAATTATCAGTTAGAAGAATATTTGACGAATTTTCCTTTCACATTTCTCAACCTCGTTGTGCTGTAGGGCAAGCTCTTATGTTCTTTCTAGAGTAAGGTTTAGAAGAGTCCATCAGCTATTATGCTTTCTTTGAAAACTTTTGTTGCCAAACTTTATGAATATTATTGCAGTGTTGCTCATTTGTACATAAAATTACATGAATATTATTTATTGCAGAAGAAAAACTCTGCTCAATCATTTTTATATGATTAATAATAGGAATTTCCTCTAGAGGAGTGTGTTTAAGGGACTATATATGGTGTTCTTGAGCAGCACTCAAGCAATATACTTCGTAGAGAGTAGTGGAGATCATCCTTGGTGTAATTCTTATAAATATTTATACAT
>WMED01009281.1:0-16405 GCA_019650415.1 Pipa parva | reverse complement strand
TAGCATCTTTCTGATTGGTGACTCTCTCTCTGTGTGTGTGTGAGTATGTATGTGTGTGTGTGTGTGTGTGAGAGAGAGTATGTATGTGAGTATGTGAGAGTATGTATGTGTGTGTATGTGACTATGTATGTGTGTGTGTGTGAGTATGAGTATGTATGTGTATGTGAGTATGTATGTGTCTCTGTGTGTGTGTCAGTTTCTGTGTGTGTATGTGTATACTTAGTCAGATGCAGCTGAATAGTAATTCAGAGACGTCTGAGCAGTTTGTTTGTTTTTCCCATCTGTGACCTTTTAACAAGGATCATTTTTGCAAATATTATAGCTTTGTTGTTGAATCGTTCAGTACAGCGTATCCTGGTGGTGCTTTCCAAGTAACAAGGTGCATACTTACATGTCATTTTTTTTTTTTAGCCATGCCTGTTTATTTAACATGGCCAATGCAAGGAAATGACAATACACATTTTACAACTAGAGTTTGGCATTAACGTGACATTTGTCTGTCCTTTCTGGCTTTCACATTTCCCTTTGCCATCCAATTAATAAAGGTACAGCATGATTTATGTGTAAGCTCTACATACAAATTACCCATAAAAAGTCTTAAGGATCCCCCAAGAAACAGGAAGAGAAAATAAAAAGTTGTTTTGTTAGAAGTGAACTAAAGTTTAGCCCTTAGAAAGAATGGGTTAGTTTAGGATAGTAACTTATAATATTGATATGTGCATTGATGTGCCCAGTGTCAAATTCTTGACGAAATTGAGGTCTTTTCCCCCATCATTACTGACAGCTGCTGTCACTCCTACTGGACTCCATCACTGGTGCATGCATGTCTTTGGTGGCCATTTAAAGGGCAGCTAAAGCAACAGGCTGATTAGAATTCTAAATGCCAGCCAGCCTACTTGTGCTTTGCTAAATCTGCCCTTTCAGTCAGACAAGGAGCTTGTCCAGCAGCAGGCTGAGCTCCTGATTTTTCAGTGAAATTAAAGCGCAGTGCTGAGTTACCATGCATAATTGAAGATTTTTATCAAACCTGAACAAAATTAGTACTCTCTGACCATTGCTAGTCTACTCTAGTCTAAACTGGGCCGGCACACTGTTGTAATTGGGAACCTGAGATCTGTTTTTTTTTCCACCATGCTGGTTGCCTAGGGATGTTGAATTTACTTCTTGGGCGCTACTTGGTTGGGCAAACCTTGCCTATTTCCTAGGGGCTGACTGTCGGCAAAGCTAGGTGCAAATAACCAATCCACAGGAGTTGCTGCATGCTCATTGCATAGGGGAAGTTCCACTTTATGCCCTGTCTCTTAGCACACTATAGAGTGGTGTCACAATGGGACACAGTGTCATGCATGCATAGTGCGCTTGCAGCCTCTTTTTTGGGGGATGCCCTTTTTTTAACCTCTGGTGCCTGGTTGTCGGCAAAGCTGTGCACTTCCCCTTTTTGTTGAAGAATCCACCAGCTACTGACACAAGTTGTACTTCATGGAATAATAACAGGGGAATCGACAATGCCTTCACCCAGTTTTGCCCTGACTGCTGTTGCTGAAGACCAGGTGTTCCAAGGATCCACTCACATAAAGAGTATGATCCCATAGGAGTCTTCAAATACTGCTTCTGCATCGTGATGATCAATCAGCAAAGATGTGCCCCTGAAGAAAGAAAAAATAAATAGCAACAGGCACTAAATAACCCATATCCATGCCACTCTTTCTCCCACTGCTAGAGAGTTCAACCTCCTCCTTAGGCTGTCTCCCCACCCCTGTACTATTGTTCCAAAAGAAGGCATTCAGGGCGGAGAGGGAAGAAGTGTTTTCTGGGGATCAGGCTAGCTGTATTCAACTCCAGATAGGGCCGTGTTCAATCACAATTTACAAAAGAATTTACTTGATCCAGCATCTCCCAAAATATAAATATACCGTAGACATAGCCTGCTTTAACAAGTATTACATCTGTTCCTTTAAAAAAAACAACAGGCTTCTAGGATGCTTTATTAAAACATTTATAAAGTCCAGTGAAACAGTACATATAATTCTTGTGTTAATGACTCTGTGATTGGGCATCCTGGGGTAATTTTCAGCTCACTGTCTCCAGGTTGTTAGTACTCTAGTGACTTCATAAAAATTTTGAAGTGATGTCCACTTTCTCAAGTTTTGATATGCACTTGTGATGTCTATCAACAGGCCTAGTTCAAGTACAGGGTGGTGAAGGGGACAGGCAGTGGGGACTGCACCCAGGGAACCCAGGATGAATTCATAGGCCCTGAAAAACTGTAGGTCTTTTGCTGCAGTAATAGTACCTGCTCCTCAAAACCCCTACAAGTTAACTTAAAAGGGACATTTCACTTAAGAATTCTTTTACTAATTTACAGATTGTGGTGTTCTAAGACAATCTACAATTGAACTGCCTAGTACAATTCACATGAAGTCAATGATGTTAAACACGATCTTAAGGAAACTACTATAGAAATGCACGTTGCTGGCCTAGCAGGTATGACTGGGGGCCTTAGTTTAACATGTTGTTAAAATTGGAACTATCGCGGTAAATACTTACCTGATGGATTGATCAGGTAAGTATGGTTTGCCACTATAGTTCCCCTTTAATGATGTGCAGTTTTGGGCACCAGTGTACAGAAAGATATGGTTGAGCTTGAGTGGGTTCAAAGGCAGCTTCTAAAGTAATAAAAGGAAAGGGAAAAATACAGTACCAAGAAAGATTATCAAAACAGGACTTGTTTAGTCTAGAAAAAAAGAAGATTATGGGGTGACCTAATAACCATGTGTGAATACTGTATATCAGGGGTCAGTACAGAGATCCCAACCTCCCCTGCTCTATGTTTAGAGGAAAGAAAGTTTCTGCATCTACATAGAAGGGGATTTTGTGTTAGAAGAGTGAGGTTATGGAATTCTCTGCCTGAAGAAGTTGCCATTGTTTATTTCATAAAAGAGTTAAAAACTGGCTTGGATGCTTTCCTTCAGTGTAAGAACATTACAAGTTATGGGTAATAGATAACTGAAGGTGGGACCTTGATCCAGGGAATTATTCTGATTGCCATATTTGGAGTCGGGAAGGAATTTTTTTCCCTAATATGAGGATAATTGGCTTTTGCCTCATGGGTTTTTTTTGCCTTCCTCTGGATCAACATTGCAGGAAAATAGGCTGAACTGGATGGACTTGTGTCTTTTTGCAGCCTTATAAACTACGTTACTATGTTTAACATCATTGACTTCATGTGGATTGTACTGGACAAAAAATGCTGAAACACTGGTCAATAAATACATGCACTAGACATAAATAACTAAGTAAGGATAAAATATAATTTATATATAGAAATCAGTGATAAATATCAGTACTAGTGCTCCATAAGGTAGGACTTCAGTTTGGTTTTAAAAGAGCAGAGGGAATGTTCCTGGCAAAGAAAAAGGGATATATAATTCCAGATATATGGGGGAGAAATAGAAAATATGGCATGATGAAATGTTGGTAGTACTTGCACTAACTAGTAATCCAAGATTTGGGCAGCATATAGCTCCTAACTGTGACATCAGTATGCTATGAGAAAACCAAGTGGCTTTTTGGAACTTTTACAGTACAGATAGTAGAAGACGACATAATTATTTCACATAGATAAATAGCATAATATGATGAGATTATGATTACCTTCCAGCCACTTGTAATATAATAATCCCCAAAGACCAAAAACATCTGTAAACAACTCAATCCAAGAAATTCATAATGGGTTTATATTTGCGTGTGCACCATTTGGGACAGTTTCAAGTTCTTGTGCTTGAAATTGCTGTGATACTACCTCCACCCTAAGCCTGTACACAGAATTAGGGGGTAATTCAGCAAGGTGCGAACTCACCTTGCGATTCTTCGATTCACTTCACAAAAATGGTTACGCGCTGCCTTCTCTCCTACAGGCGCACATCAGCGCACACTTTAAAGGTATTCCAGTCTTGCGATGTGCCTCGAGTGGTCGTGAGGAGACTGGAATACCTTTAAAGTGTGCGCATGTAGGAGAGAAGCCAGCTCATAACCATTTTTGCAAAGTGAATCGAGGCATCGCAAGGTGAGTTCGCACCTTACTGAATTACCCCCTGAGTTGGCTGGGTGTACGGGCAGACAGATAGGCACATAAGCATGTATTCAGTTAGGTTGGCAAGCAGATAAGGGAGCAAGTAGGACTACATTCATCACCCTCTGCACTGTGGTGACTTGTGGAACTGCCCATACCTGGTGCCTCTTGACATGAATGTTGTCTATGTTCTGAATGCTCTGATATCACATTCGTATACTTTTACTCAGATATACAGCTTCTAAATACTCCTCAAAATACAAATAGCACATTCTGGGAGTTATTCACTAAAGTCTGAATTGTTGTGTATAGGTGCGAATTCGCCAGATAAAGACATTCGCAATAGACTGCTACTGTCGCAGTCACGTCTTTATAATGAGAATATTGTCGCAGTCGCGACTTTATTTTGGTAAAATTGTCGCAATCTTAACTTAAAAAATTGTCAAGACTTTACAATTGGGGAAATTGTAGTGGATTTACTATGGGAATCTGCTGATTGCGAATTTGACAGTTGAATTTGCACCTTAGTGAATAACCCCCTTAGTTTTATGTCTGTCACACAGGTCCTGCCTATATAATGCACTGTGTATGTTATTACCAATGCCGTTGCAGTTGTGTAATCCCAAGACAATATGTATTTTTAGAAAGTGTACATCCTAAGGAATTTAAAATAGGCTATGTCCTCCTTCACATAAGTATACAGCAAATATCTTTGCTAAATATAGTATTTGTTACAAAATATTCTAAAAACCACAAGAAATGTTACAGTTTTTAGCACCATATTTCCTACATGCATTTATGAAATCATGTTTATAAAAGTGTGAATTGTCCCTTTGATGTGTGAATTTGCAACAATTACACACTTAGATGATAATTCAGCAAGGTGCGAACTCACCTTACGATGCTTCAATTCACTTCGCAAAAATGGTTACTCGCTGGCTTCTCTTCTACACGCGCACATCAGCGCACGCTTTAAAGGTATTCAAGTCTCACGAGGCGACTCGAGTGGTTGTGAGGAGACTGGAATACCTTTAAAGCGTGTGCTGATTTGTGCGTGTAGGAGAGAAACCAGCGCGTAACCATTTTTGCGAGGTGAATCGAAGCATCGCAAGGTGAGTTCGCACCTTGCTGAGTTAAACTCTTTGGCATATTCAGCAAAGTTAGTTATATTTTGTGATGCTGCAAATTCACTCACAGCATGAGACATTATGCAGACCACATATTTTTGCACCACTTTACATTATTTGACACTCATTGGAGTATTCATTGTGTGTCAAAGTGACTAGTCGCCAATTATGCAGAGTTTACTTTGGCAAATGAAAGTGCTTACAGCAGGGTTCCTGTTACTGTTCTGGGAACATATTACTTAAAAGGCTTAGAAAATGTAATAACCAAGTGCCAGCATGAGCCATTAAAATAAATGTCATTTATGCAACTATTCTCTGGCGACTATACTGGTGACCAAAATGCAACAAATTAGTAACCTTGCCCTTTCATATGTTAATTTGAGTTTATTGCCATTATGCTGCCAATATAATGGGGGTTATTCACTTAGGTGCAAATTCGACTGTTGAATTCTCAAACAGTTGGATTCCCATATCAAATCCACTACTACAACAATTTACCCATTGTAAAGTCACGACCGCGACAATTTTAAAAGTTACAACTGCAACAAATTTCCATAGTAAAGTCACGACTGCGACAATATTCTCATTATAAAGACGCGACTGCAACAGCAGCAGTCTATTGCAACTGTCTTTAGCTGGCGAATTCACACCTATACGCAACAATTTGGACTTTAGTGAATAACCCCTTTATGTATAAAGAGATAGTTATCATCTCCTTTTAACAGATCCATGTAAAGATTACATCATTTGCTACAATACAATACAATACACCTATTCATAATAAATTCGATACAGTATATGACTACTACTATTCACTTCACTACATTTACAGAGTGACAATTTGCAAGCAACAATTGGCTGAACAGTGATTATGCACAACTGACTTGGCTACTTTATGGACAAATTATAGTGAATTAATTTTGACATACAAGTTCACTATTTAATAAATGTGCCTCATACCACATGTAAATGTCTGAAACACCTGTATGTATAGGTGATACCAAAATGCATGGCTTCTGAAACATTCCGTATGTAAAAATAGTTATAATTTATATACAATAACATCACTTTTTTGGAGAAAGTGGGCTGGGCTTAGAAAAAAAAAACATTACTGCACAGAGTGTACAAAATGTATTTATTTTGCAATCACAATAATGCTTTCATGCACGCTTCAATCAGCTGTGCAGAACAGGGGGAAAGGCAGCTGTTAGCCCCAAAGTCAGGACAGGGATCTTTCAAGGAAACATGTTGCCCAGGGTGACAATCTTTGGCACACCCCTCTCCCTTGACGGTCTTCCTTGTTGCATGCCTGCCTCCATAAACTTTCTTTTGCTGCAGAGTGAGTAAATGGCAGCAGCGAATGGCATTTCCTGCAGAATGGCATCCATCTGCCCCATCAGGAACATGGTGGAGGAGCAAATCAAGTCCTTCTAGACAGGGATGAAGATAGACCCTGCTGAAAATCACCCCATTGGTAAGAATGTTTTCAATTCTAACTAGGTACATGGCTTTATGTTTGCAGAATTGTACTGTCATTAGGGTGAATTGGCAAGATTAGTTTTTTCTGACCCACTACCAGCATTGGTATGGATGACTGTCTCCAACAAGAGGCTATGAAAAGTGCATTATTTACAGTATGTTAAGCTGCCCTGATCACTCCTCTAACCAAATGCTTCAAATGATTAGAGTGACAGTTTACTTTAACCCTTCAACTTTTGTCACTAATAAAAAACAGTCTTTCAGGGTACTTTGTGAAAAGGGAGGTCTGATAACATTAAAATAATATCTCAAGAAACACCTTTCCTGATTCAGCAATTTGGTACTCCATGCCTGCATCTTTATTCAACCTTACTAACTATGTAAATATTTTATAGCTTGCCTCTCAGAATCGCTAGAGTATAGTTTCCTAGAATATAAAGCGTGTAAGCTCCATCCCACCAGGGAGTGTCTGACACTGTCAAAAATCTGGTACTTTTTTTTATCTCACAGAAGCCACTGTCAGAAATCATAAACACATGATTTCTACATGTCTTTCAAAGATCTATACTAGGGTCGGCAAAATGCGGATCGCGAGCCACATGCGGCTCTTTAGCCACCTTGTTGTGACTCAGAATGCACCTCAGAAACTCCACCCATGACCTATGACACCTCTTCTGATTGGCCGTCGGCAGGTCATTTGGTTGGGAGAGTGCGCTCCTCCTCCTTTGTGGCTCACAAAAAAGTTGTCGCAGCTGGAAGAGGAAGTGAATTGGCTCCCTCCTCATCTAAGTTTGCCGACCCCTGATCTATACCATGATAAAATATATTTTCAGCTGTCAGTATCTCTTTAAAGGCAGTGAGGTAACCATATGTTATCTAAATTATATGAGGAAACCTTACCTAGTGCAGAAGAGAAATAAAAATTGCCTCTACTATACTAAATGTAATTAAAAATGTTTTAAAAGTTACATTAAAGATTAATTAAAGTTACCATGCAAATGTAGCATTTTTACATTTTTTAATTAACAAAAAAAGTAAAAATTGCAAATAGTTTTAATTTGTGTTATATTCTACTAACCATCAGCTCGCATCATTAAGTAGTATATGTACTGTATGTGTGCATGCATATATAGATTTGTCTATGAAGCAATACTAGCCACTGAATAATTTAACCATACTAATATAATACAGACATGGGAGAAGTACGAATTAAAGCACAAGTAAAGTAAATTTCAATTATAGTGTCACAAAGATACATCACTGTTCTAGCACCAGGCGATGAGTGAGACAAGACATTAAAGGTTTCTGCCTCATATAACTTACAGTCTAGATCATTGATGCCTAACCTACTGCCTGTGGGTCATATCTGGTGACTCGGTGCTATCCAGCCCACGGTCCAAACTCCAAAGTCCGAATTGTTGTGTATAAGTGTGAATTTGCGAGCTAAAGACAGTCACAATAGACTGCTACTGTTGCAGTTGTAACTTTAAAATTTGTCATGGTCGCGACTTTACAAGTTGAGACTTTGAAGCGGCACTTGACACGCGTGTCGGAAACTTAGATGGCCCCCAGGCAGAAAAGGTTTCAGCATCACTGGTCTAGATAACAGAAGAGATATTAATTGCTGTGAATTTGGTGCAGTCCAGCACTTCCCACAGCAGAAAATAAAGTGTTGTGTGAACCCATTAAAACATTGCATGATGCAATTTGTTCATGCTTTGCTAGAATTTGTTAGATCTCAAAATGAAGTTTTCATATCCAACACTAGGGGACAGCACAGGGCTGCAAGAAAGACTGAAATGCACCACATACAGTAGGTGTTGTGATTTACTGGCTACCTATGCAGACATTTGAAAAAACTAAATACAGACACAGATTTTATGACTGGCAACAACTGGAGCATTTCATGCAGTCACTGGGAGGAAGGTAGCCTTTTTATTGATTTAAACTAAATTGGGGGAAAATTCATTTTATTTTATAAACTTACTAATATTCATGCATTTATTGCAGAGTTTGTGTTATACTGTAATATTCTGAGCCTTAGAGCATTAATGTAGGAAAAAACACTGCTTATTAAGGAATATTGTTATTGCTTATTTGAAAATATAACTATATATATCATTTCTTTATTACTATATTATCTATTTGCCTTGAGTTGTTTGTTCATTGGAACAGCAATGACTGCTGGGCCAGGAATAAAGGTCCGTACTGTTGTCATCACAGAAAGTGCATGAGTTTTCTCTGGTTTTGCGGAAGGGTGAGATACACAGTAGTAGATGAATTGTAGTATACAGAGATGACTGCTGAAATTACTGAAAAATTACAAAAAATGAAAATTATATCTTAAAGGTTACCTCTGTATTTCCCGGGTTCTGAAGAAATGCCAATTCTTCTGATTCACTTGAAAGACATACAGTTTATAAATTAATCTCCTGCCTCCTAGACAACAGACTTCCCTGCCAAACAGTGTGGTGTGGTTATGATGTCTTTTGGAGTTCACTGCCTAGATAGTGTCTGCTTCCGAAAATCTGATGAAATTTGGTATATAACAGAAAGCCTTCCTTCAAACACTGCTGCAGACCATACCTGGGAACTTTGTGGTATGTTTTACCCTGAAGATACAGTTATTCACTAAAGTCTGAATTGTTGCATATAGGTGCGAATTCGCAAGCTAAAGACAGTCACAATAGGCTGCTACTGTCACAGTTGCGTCTTTATAATGAGAATATTGTCGCATTCGTGACTTTATTATGGGAAAATTGATGCAATCTTAATTATAAAAAAATTGTCGCGACTTTACAATGAGGAAAATGTCACAGATTTGCTATGGGAATCCGCTGTTTGAGAATTCAGTAGTCGAATTCGCACCTTAGTGAATAACCCCCATAGTGGGGACAGGGCTTGGTCATGCAAATTGCATCATATGGGGGTATTTGCATATAAGCCAATTAGGTGGCTGTGGGTGATAAATGGGGATGGGTTTTATAGAAATAGCATAGAGTTAGGGTTCAGGTAGTGGGGTTAGTCCGGGAAAGGGCAGAGCTAGCTGTAGGGAACCCAGACCCACAAAATTTGAGGGTGCCCAAAGAGACTCACGGTTTGTTTTGCAAACCCAGAGTCTCCAGGTGAAACCCCAGCAAGTTCCCAGGTCTGCTACAGACCCTAATACAAAGTTGTAATAACCAAGATTTCAGAGGTTTTGCAGCCTGGCTATATGTGTGTTTTGCCCATATTTCCTATAACAAACTTTGCTGCTATACCAATTGCTGATACCTAACATTTATGTTATCAACACATCATCTTCAAAACCTGTTTGTCTCCTGATGCCTTTAATACTAGATGCCCAATTTACTCTTTCCTCAATGCATTTATAACCTATCTGCTGAGGCCTATTTCAGAAAACATATTCAATAAGGCATTACTGGAACATTCCATGTGCTAACTGGAACAATCAGTGTACCTGCACACAATGCAAAGTCCAGTCAAATACAACCAAATGGTCTGATGTAAAATTGAATCCTTTCTAAGAGAGATCACATTAGGAATATATAAGTGTAACATCGTTATAAATTATTTTGCATTGTAACTAAGAGCTTGTAACTATCAAAATCTTATTCATCATTCTTATACATATATTAAACTTTGATCATACTGATGGTTAAGTATAGCTTTAACAACCAAATAACGAATTATCATTATATGCACATTACAGCATTTCCTCATGAGATTGCAGCTATGTATTGCCCTTAACTGGTCTTCTTTGGCTTGATCTTGGCAGCATTTGTGTGTACATTGTTCTGCTCTTCCCTGTTTCAGTGTTCTTATACCCAGCCCTTTGTCAACGTATCTTTTCATGCATCCTGCTTCCAGTTCTGATCTGCTGTTTCCTAACTTCTGGCCTGTTTATGCTCCTACCTCTCAATTCCGATATGACTGTGTTTTCCTTTTCCCTTCCACAGTTATACATTTGGCACCCTAGCTCGCCCTTGCAGAACCATTGGTAATCTCAGGCAATTAAGGCCTGGTTTGCTCCCAAGAAGTAGAGGGTTCCACCCAAGGGCAAAGGTGGTCGTTATAGGCAGAAAAACTCACCAAAACCCAGTGGATCTTCTGCGTTGTTATGTAGCCTTACATGACACATCTTTGCAGATTTAGACTACTAATATGCTTGTTTTCTTCATGTAAAAAAAGCTAGAAACCTCTCTGCATGTAATTACACATGGAAAAAGTATTCTACAGTCAGAACCCTTTAAGTTTTCCAGCACCCTGTAGTATGCTGTTTCTCTTCAAATCCAATGCAGCAATCTTCCTAAGGGATAAGCTTTTTTTGTTCTTTGTCAAAATGCTACCGATATAAAAGGGAAGACGTAGACATTTCCTGTTTTATTAACTTTGCAATCTTTACAATGGGGAAGGTGGCTCATTTTCCCCCAATACACCTCAGCTTCTTTTTACCCTTAGTCAGTTACTCCCAAACCCTGACTCTCCATCTATTGATCCATATCTTGAACTGAAAAAATGAAGCCCAGTGACAAAATGTCCCCTTTGCAATTTGACTCTCAGTCGCATGGTGTATCTGTTCTACTGTTCTAGTAAAAGTAGTGAGTAGGTAGAATCTTTGTTGCATATATATATATGTGGTGATTTTGGGATAGCTGACGCTGATAATTAATTCCCAAGGACCTAAGATTCAAAAACCTGAGACTTTCCAGTTATAATTATTAGGGCAAGCATTTTTTCTGTGTGTATTCCAGCATAGCAAAGTGTGACACAAAGATTACAAATACAAAGGTGACAAGTTTGAATTTTCAGGTGTCATTATAGAGTACAAGCTAATGCAAAGCATTCTAGACACAACAAATGTAACAACATATGATAACATAAAGCATACATCAAAACAGTACTTGTTTCAAATTGAAGCTTGAGAACTGACTAACCTAATTTGATTGGAGGGGAGGAAGATCACTTCTTGTTGCTAGGCAAAAGACATTTATTTTGAGAATAGAGAATTATAATATACAGTGTTGACAGCAATGTTCTTTTTTATCTCTCCCATTGTGCCGTTCAGGCAAGAACTCGCAACATAGAAAAAAGAAGGACATACAATTGTTTCCCATAATTATAATATATTCTAAAATATATAGGGAAGTGGATATCTGTGATATCTGTAATAAGCATGATGACTAAATAATAAAGATTTCAAAGGATATCTAAAAATGAGGAAGACTAATAAATCAGTACGAGACAAAGAATATTGTTTTCTCTTTTTGCAGCATGTTTTTTTTTTTTTTCTGAAATCCAAGGAAAAATAGAAAAACAAAACAGAAAAATCAAACAGTTTCTATTGTAATTCTTAACCATTTTGTTCATCATTGTGTATAGGAACAGGTACAAAGAGAAGAAATCAAATTTGCATATCAAGGGAAGAAATTTCCAATTACAAATGTCCATGCTGGATTTTCCCAGAAAATCTTCATTCTATTCATTAATTCATGAATGAGTTACACAGAAAAAGCACTTCAGTTCACTGCATAATTTATTCTGTAATTATTTGCACAAGGCGATGTGATCAGTTAGTGGGTGTGGCCTAAGGTAACAAACACTCATTGCTACAAAATCCTGAGCTATAAATCCAGAATTGGCAAATGTGTACTGTATGTACCAAACATAGAACACAACAGTTCTTATTCCCTATGTTTTTTAGCTATTCTAGTTTTTTGTATATGGCAAAGACTGGAATATAGCCTTGGATTCAAAACTGGAGTGTCCAGCAATTCCCTATTGTAAATTCACTAGTGTTAAACAACTCTTTCAGACTTACATCATTGGAAAATTCTACCACAACTACAATTCTCATTTCACAATTTATATTATTATTATTATGTGCAAGTTTGGTCAGAACATAATCCAGGTTTTCGTACTTTGCTTATTAAGGTGAGTAAGGAAACTTCTTAAAAGGGATTAGATATGTTTGTATTTATTTTGAATATGGTAATATATGTTAGAAATATTTGGCTAATGCTGTATACCAAAAAAAGAGGGGCCATATGCTATATATATATCCCTAATATACAAATATCAATAAAAATAATAACAGTGTAAAAAAATGGAAATGGTAGGATTCTATTTCCAAATACTATTTATATGTATTATTTACAGTGTCCTACTTTTCACATTCAAATCACTTCACTTTGTTGCTCCACCCTACGTATCTTCCCTTGTTTGTTCATATACACCTAATCGTCAACTCCGCTCTTCACAAGGCAAACTTCTTCATGAACCCCTCACTAAGATTGCCCATTCTCATCTTAAACCCTTCACTCTTGCTTGCCTTTATATTTGGAATTCTATACCCCTCTACCTCCGCCAAGAGCAATCCATCAATATCTTCAAAACTAAATTGATACCTTACCTCTTGGAGCACTAGCACTGGTTTTCATGTCTGTATTTTATCTTTAAGCAACTATTTATTCTATTTTTTATTTATTTTCTTATTTAATTGGCACCTATAGACTAATGAACTGACACTTTATGCTATTGCACTTGTTACCCTCCCGTCTGTTTATGTAAGTCTTCCTCCTGTTTAGATTGTAAGCTCTATGGGGAGGGACCTTCATCCTCTTGTTTCAATCATGGCCTGACACTTGGGCAAAATTTAGTAATGGTGAAACAATCACCCGAAGTTAAATTCCGATTGCACGATCGGAATTTCGATCGATTCCGATCGCACAATCAGAAATTGATCGAAATTCCGATCGGGAATCGATAGAAATTCCGATCGTGCGGTAAAAATTCCGCATTTAATAAATTTCGCCCATTTATAGAGCGATGTATTTTCTTGATTATATGTTTGTAATTTACTTCACTTGTTCTTTGTTAAGCACTTTTCCCTTGTCTGTATTATAACTGTATTGTTGGATTGTACAGTGCTGCATAACCTAGTGGTGCATTATAAATAAAAATATATATACATACATATATTAAGAGCAGTTTAGCAATGTGTATATGTTAAAGATATATTTTTCTAATAATATGTTAATAGCTCCATCTATTACAGCAAGGTATTAATTATTAAATGAAATATAATGTACAGTATATGTCATAGCTGGGAGTTGTATTTCCCTAGAAGTTACATAAGTTACTGTCTAGAAAGTGAGTTGGTTTTTGACATACAGGGCCTCCAGCGGGTGGTTTGGAAGGTACCTGGGTCCCTGTGCTAGACCATTTCATAGAGTGATAGTTAACAATTAGCTTCAGAAGGGTGTCCTTCCCCGATAGGATTACAGAAAATAAGAGTCTCAAGTGAAAGGGCCTTAGGGTATAGTTCCATAGGTCTGGAGGTCTGGAGGTGCCCTCTTAGATGAAAAAGACTCAGGCCTTGCTGGATCTCTGATACTACAAGGGAGCCCTATGAAATGGACAGAGGTTGGAATCCCACGCTGTAGGGAAAGCTACACCTGAATTCCTGCTAAAAGGAGGGTAACTATGCACTGAATATACAGAATGCATTGAACATGTGTATACCTCAAGTTATGTGTGTTAAGATCAGTGCTTTTTTTGCGGTGGTACGAGCCGGTACGGAGTACCGGAAAATCTGATGACTGATCAGGTCATTCAGACAGACAGTGGCTGGCTGTGTTAGTGCTGAGTTAGAAGCAGTACCGGCAAATATTTTTTTACAAAAAAAGCACTGGTTAAGATCCTGTTCTGTATGCTAGGTAAATAAATTGATCCTGTTATAAAGAAGACCTGTTTGCACCCTTTATTTTTAAGTATTAAAGGTACAGGCACTACTAATAATGTAAGCGAGGTCTTATGATAGTGAGAGTCTGAGTGAGCTGTGGGTAATCCTGACAAGTGGATGCATGTAAACACAGAGTTCCAAATAGAATTACATTTGGCACCCAGCCACACGGGGCTTCAATAATGCTGTAACAGAAGAGAAAGAATTGCCATATTGGGGTTTCTCTGGTTCCTTATCCCATACTGCACTGCAAGAATGTTTTTGCAGGGAAGAAAGAGGTGAACCAAAAGGGAGTGCACAGGCAGAGACTTCCGGGTGCCAAAGTGAAGTCCCTCCCACGCTGGGTATATCTAAGCAAACCCCTTTCACCATTTTGAAAGAGTGGGAAGGAGTACACAAAGTAAAGAGTTACCGAGCATTGTGAGAGATGTCTGATAGCAGTGCAAAGCAAGTGTTACCTGAAACTGCTACAGTCTCCAAGTGGTCTCTTAGAGCAGTACATCAAAGGAAGTTCATGCTAGTGGGTCTTTTTGTGATGAACAGTGGAGTTAGGATTGTTGCGCTTGACTCTAGGATATAAATGTGCAAGACTCAAGTGTAGTAATCCCTGTAGTAGAGTGGGTGAGAAGTGAATCTACTTACTTGATTCCACTCAGGAGAAAAGCGATGGACCCTTTATAGGTGAGATCCTGACCTATTAGTCATCCGGTGGTCTTGAGGACTCCTTTTTATCCTGTCCTCTCCAGTAGGGATGGTTGTTATTGGTATCAGAGATCAGCGTTGGAATATATACCTTTGACTCTCCCTATTATGCCCCAACCTCGCACATCCATGACATAATGTTGCCCATTCACCCCCCACCCCAAATCAATCAGATCTAGCCTGAATGAAAGTCCCACCGCTAATATAAGATCATTTGTGCCATTAAGCCCCACCTCTAACCATCCAAGCCTGGGGTTAAACTGATCTGCTGGCCATGGTGCCCATTAAAGTTCCTAGGTAACGTCACTTACATTCCATGCCATGTACCTGGGACTGTGAAAGGAGCATTAAGTGTAACATTATGCTATACAGAATGAGTTTGACTTTTATTCAAACACTGGTAATCAAATAAAAATGAATGATTAACACCTACTCTAGTTTTGTAATTACTTCTGTGACACCTTTATTAATAACACACAGGGCAGGTTTTTGTGAAGACTTCATATTTTCTCCATTTTAGCACTGCAGACATAGGGGGTTATTGACTAAAGTCCAAATTGTTTCATAAAGATGTGAATTCGCCAGCTAATGATGATCACACACTACCCAATAGATGGCTACTGTCGCAATAGTGACTTCATTATGGGAATATTGTCACGGTTGTTTAATAATTAAAGGGGCACTATAGTGCTGATATAACTGCACACATGCATATAAGACTCCTTTATACCAAGCCAATTGCTGATACAAATAGTTACAAAAATGTTTAGGGAGGAAATAATACTTGCAGTTTATTTCCCTTAATTAGTATTCCTGAGAGCTGACATTTTACTCCTCCCCCCCCCACCCCATCCCAATTCCCCTTCCTCTTTGTGTCCTGCAAGTCAGGCAACATGAGAAGAAAAAGCTGCCTGACTGCTATTGGTTAAGCAGTGTGCTGAACTTTTGGCCACATAAATTAAGCTTGGAATACAGGAGATTACAGAAGGAAAACTGACTTGTGCACATGTGCTAAGTAGTAAGTAGGGCAAAAATGTCTGGGGGAGGGTGCCTTTTCATGGAAAACTGGCCAGTACACATCAGACACACATTTCCTGGTTTGGGAGTTTATCAGTGCTGTCTACTCAATCATTCTGCATCACATGAAACATCTACTGGGGAGAAATACTTCTCACTAAGGTATAGTACTGCATATATAGATGTAATTTGACTATTGTTGCCCTTTAACCCTTTCTGTACGAACCCCGTACCTCTCACGGGGTAGCCTCGGGTGGCCAGAAG
>WMED01009280.1:0-16405 GCA_019650415.1 Pipa parva | reverse complement strand
ATACTGGATAACTGGAGGTGGGATCTTGATCCAGGGAATTATTCTGATTGTCATATTTGGGGTCGGGAAGGAATTTTCCAGGAAAATAGGCTGAACTGGATGGACTTGTCTTTTTTCACGCTAATAAACTACTAAACAGTATTTGGTTTAAACCAGAAGCAAAAAAATTTTGTGAGTTACAATATTTCTTTAAAAAAGAAAATCGCTGCAAGTCATCATTGACAGCTTTATAACTTTATAACTGAAATACATCTTTTTTTTTGTTTGTTTTTTTTTAACAAACACATGAAAACCCATGAAAATAAAATGAACCAAAAAAAAAAGGGAAAATGATGGAATTTAGACTTAGTTTCCTCTTTTGTTATTTACATTGACGGAAAAGCGAGTTGCCGTGGAATTACTTCACGATGCGTCACAAGCAAAGAGAACTCTGCTTCTTTTCTTTTGTAAATACAGACAAATCGCCACCTTTACTTGTAAATGCAAATCTATCGAACGCTTGAAAGAATGACAGGATCAATGTAAGCTAAGCATAGGCACCGCTTGACACGTTAGAGGGAAGACCCTTAAATATTTCTGTCATCATTGGATCCATTTTTAGAGAAATTTCCAGGCCTTCTTGTGAAAGGAATGAAACTGTGAAGGAATGCTTTTCTATCATTGTTTGTATTTGTGCCTGAAGGTTTGTGTGGTATGTTACTTTTCATGGATCCTTTGTCCAACCAGACGAGGCCTGTGTTTTTGGTCAGCTTGAAGTGCCTTTTTTCTGCTGGACTTTCAGCTTTCTATTGACAAGCCCATAGGCCTGAGCCTGCCAGCCATGTCAAGGCTCTCACAATAGAAACTTTTTTTTCCCCTATGAGGAAGTGAAAGGGCCCTATTGAAAAACCGGGGGTGGGGAGGGAGAAATAGAAAGAGAGAAATTTTGCAGATTCTCCTCAAAGGCTGTGTGACAATGGAGAGGAAGGGAGGGGGTGGGGATCTGTTGTTTTGAGTTGCTGTTAGGAACTTTTATTCAGTAGCTTGAAGAAACAACAAACACCAATTTAAACATAACAAAAAAATAATAATAAAAAACCCAAGGGAAGAAATCTGTTTAGTAAATGATTGCGCAAGTCGGGAACAGGGATAATGGAGGTAGCTTTTCTGAGGGGATTTATTGACATAGTCAATATTTTGTGAAGCATGATACAGTGAAACAAAAAGGGTACACAAACAGTTGTGTAACTAGGAATGAATAGTCCCTGGGTACTATCTGGACCTGGGACTTGGTACATTAATAACACCACAAACCCATATTTGGTGCAGCGCCCAGAAATCTCAGATAAAATGCATGGCCCATAAGGCAAATGTGGGACCAAAAAACAAGGGGGAACACAGACTATGAAAATGCTATTAATTCTTTTGGGGTAATTCCATTTATTCCACAGAGAACATAATGCTAACACCAAAAAGAGCAAAGGTTTCTGGGTATAACGTCTTCAAGTGCAATCCACATACAGTAGGGCATAGCCAGAAGACTGTGTGCTCACCAGCATCCATTTTATTTCCTCACGTGGAGGTTATATGTGGGGCAGCAGGTTTTACCTGGGGGAAACTGTAAGGCAAATCGGACAGGCATCCTTGCAGAATGGTTCCTGTTTCAACTGCAGCTCTTTTTGACAGTTAAAAAATAAATCATAAAATAAATCCTTCAGTCTGGTTCAGGTAACCATTGACCTTCAGAAGAAAGGTCCACATGCATGGTTGTTATCCAATGCTACCTTCAGAAATCTTGCTTCCCCCATGACCTAAAAATTGCCTCCTCAACTCAGCATACCATTTATCACATATCTCATTTGCACTGCAGGCTCTCTAGTTACAATGCTCATTGTCCAGTATCCCAGAAATGTACAGTACCTAGAGGTCCAACTGCATTGCATTGCACATTGCTCTAATGCACTTTGCGTTGTATCTTTTAGCATAACATTTGGCTATCACATTTCACTACTTCTACAAATGTCATAATCTGTGCCATCCTTTTACCCCATGTTATATTTTCCAAGTAATCTATTAATAATAGGAAGAATACAGGCAGTGATTTCCATATCGATATGGGTAATGTCGATATCGATATGGGTAATATCGGCACCACATACAACATGTTGTCACTTGAGAAACTTCCCAGAGAAAACTTAAAAAAAAACTATATTTCATATACTGCAGTCTATTGATTTGCAAGTCCAACTATCTCATAAGTGATTGGCTCTTTGATTCACACTATAAAGACCAATCAGTGTTAAGGACTCTCAGAGCACATCTCTTGCTGTTCATAATAATTTCAAAACAATATGGTTAGTTCTTAAAAAGGAATCTTCTGTTCACACTCCTTCATATTGAGCTTTCTATGTTGAGGCCATAAACATTGCAATTGTATATAATTATAGACATATTTTCCCTCTAAAAATCCTTTCACCATTCCTTCAACTAAGCGATGTATATTTGGATAGAGAAAATGCTTCCTAGAGTTGCATACATGCTTCTCTTGCAACGTTCTCTTCAGTGCTGGGGAAAGCTTTAGCAACATCAAGGCCACTCTACAATTCATGTATTCCTTACAAGTGCCCTAAGATGGAGACCTCTTATAGCAGTGTTGTCCAACTGGAGAGACGTGGCCCTCAAATTTAGTTTTATGGCCTCTGTTCTGTTCAAAAGGACCATCATTCCTTAATATACGACACCATAAATTTAAATGTATTCATTCCATTATGTGTGGATATAAATTATAATAGACCATTAACACAGAATCTGGACAATCCAGTCTTCTCAGCTTCTTGTTCAGACTGTAATGACTCATTTATACTGCCAGCTATTGCTACTCACAAGCAGTAAAATTGCAGGTACAGTTTGTAGCAAAATATCAGTTTAAACCTGTTTCTAGGCCAATTTTAATATAGTTATAGTGCTTGGCAGTCATTGCAACTGTGAAAATGACTTTTTGTGGAGCAGTAGAATTGCTGCGACAAATATTAGACAGGACTGCACAATTTCATGCAACATCTCTCAATTCAGTAGTCATTTAAAGGGTATCGAAAATCTGCGACAATCCCAAGGGGTGTTAGGCGAACCCTGACAAATTGTTATTTGACCCCAAGAGGGGTCGCAACCCCCAGGTTGAGAACTGCTGCCTAACGTTTGCGGCACATAAATCAATACCAGTTCAGTCACAAACACAGTTAGTATATTCAGCGCTCTCAGTCTGTAATTCGCACTTCTTGTCTGTCTGGTTGTTAAGTTATAAAACCCTCAAGCACCCTCAGCACCATTGAAATTTCATAGTAGATAGGTTTGGAACAAAAAGTGAAATAATTAATCAATCAAAATAATAATAGTAATATTATTATATTACCAAATCTAGTCCCGCTCCTACCTTTTCCATTCTAGTGGATGGTGCCATCATCAACCCTATTACCTCTGTACGTTGCCTTGGGGTGACTTTTGACTCTACTCTTTCCTTCTCTAATCACATCTCTTTCACTGCTAAAACCTGTCGATTTTTCTTTCGCAACATTGCCATTTCACTACATTGCTACTACAATGTTCTTCCATCTGGCCTTCTGGCATCCCGCCTCTCCCCGCTCCAGTCTATTATAAATTCTACTGCCAGAATTCTCTCCCTCTATCCCTGGAGGGGATGGCCTCTCTCCCAATCTCTCTCTGCTCCTTGGCTCCCCATATGAAAACGAATCATTTACAGTGTTCTCCTTTTGACATTTAAGGCACTTCACTCTATTGCCAATAACCTACATATCCTCTCTCGTATGCCCGTACATTCCTCGTCGTCAACTGCGCTCCTCCCAAAGCAACCAGCTTTGCATGCCACACACCATTACTGCCCTTTCTCGTCTTAAACCATTTTCTCTCTCTGCCTCTCACATTTGGAATTCTATACCCCTTTATCTTCTCCAGGAACATTCTCTCCGCACTTTGTAAAACCAAACTGAAATCCTATTTTATGGAGCACTCGCACTAATATTTAACACTGATTTTTATGTATATATTTTATTTAATACTTAGCCATTTATACTTAATATTTATATTTATTTATGGACTTGTGTTTCAGCATATTGTCCCAGCTCTTATTACCCGTCTGTGTATGCAAGTCTTCCTCACACTTAGACTGTAAGCTCTACGGGGCAGGGACCTCCAACTTCTTGTGTCAACTTCAACATAACACTTAGAGGATAATTCACCATTATGCGAAGTGAGCTCCGAATCCTTCGGCTCACTTCGCACATACTGTTATGCGCTCACTGATGTCCTGCACGCGGACATCAGCGAACGCTTTAAAGGGATTCCAGTCTCGGCGAGGGAACTCTTTTGGTCTCGCAGAGACTGGAATCCTTTTAAAGCGTTCACTGATGTCCGCGTGCAGGACATCAGCGAGCGCATAACACCATGTGCGAAGTGAGGTCAAAGATCCGGACCTCACTTCGCACAATGGTGAATTACCCCCTTAAAGCGATGTATCCTTGTAATCTTATGCTGTATTGTTTAATGCAATTTCCCATGTCTGTATTTTATTTCTATTACTGAACTGTACAGTGCTGTGTATGTTTTTGGCACTTTATAAATAAAATTATACATACATAATAAAAAAAAAAAAGTCTTAAAAAAGAATTATAAAAAAATCTACAACGTCCTTAAAAAAATGTTTTGTAATTGTCACATGCCCTTTAGACACAAAGGAATGTTGAACCGCGCAGTCACAAGGGCTTGCCGTGGAAATATACCCTATAATTTTTGGTTACACGATCCCCCAGTGAAGGACACTACCTGCTATAATTGAAGGCTAATGAAGGGGTGTTTTTTTATTTTTTTAACAAATGTTCTAAAGTCAAGTAGCTAGCCACAGGACTTTTGTTCTTTTCCCGGCGAGGTTCATAACATCTTTATACACGAGGAACACTACCATAAGCCCAGCTTATCCCTCATTGTAAAACCCCGCTTTGCTTTCTTGGGATTCATTCAGGGAGAGCTTTCTTTCTCTGAAATTCCAAAATTTTCCAGTTTCTCTCCGCTCACAATAAGAGGTATTGTTTTCACACAGGGGAGGCTAAATCCACCAACAGTTTATGGTCTTTTTTCCCCTGACACTAGGCCCAGATTCTAATTGACAGTTCATTATTCCTGGGTGTCCCATAATCCTTTTCCATTCATCACTGTGACCTGCTGAATTCTCCCTCTCCTGACAGTTGAAAGTATGGTATTATGTGCAGGAATTTGTGGGCCAACTCAGAACGTGGCCTCATATTTTATATGTGCTCTCAACTCACTGGCTGACTCTGGGCTGCGTCAGCGTTGAACTTTCATGAACTACATAGCGTAGGACCACACGGCTTTTGATGTGGAGCATTGTCAATGAGGCCTGTGTTGTAAGGATGTGGCGGGAGATAGATGGGACGTACAGAGAAAAGATTACGGATTGATCAGGGGGGTATGGGGGTGGAGGGGGGTAAGATAAAAATAAAAGGTGCGCAAAAAAAAAGAAACACAAAATGAATCGCTAAAATGTCAAAAATCTGGTTCCTTCATGCATTCTGTTAAAAAGTTGATATAACAAATACAACACCCTTTCTTATTTATAATACAGATATGCAATGTCACAGGCTTGCACTGTTAAAGCAAGTCATATAAATAGTCCTCCTGCTACGGTTATGTTATATTATTATACTGTAATATAAAAATCTACAACTTTGCAGTAGAATGATTTTATATATAAATATTTTTTTTCCTTCAGTGTTTTCTAAAAAAAAACAAACAAAAATAAAAAACAATTTTGCTGTCTGCCTAGGGAGAAAACTTTAGTCACTGATTGTAAAGCAAAGTTGCATTCCAGCAGATTCGTTAACTCTTTGACCCGAGAAGGACAAAATGAATTCACATAATTAAAAAAAAAAAAAAAGTATCGCACAGTTTAAAACAATTAAAAGAAAAATAATAAAAATCTTAAAAATAAAGGTAAATATATTTTGTTTTGTTTTTTTCTTTATATTTTCCTAAATTGGTTTTTACCCACAGATTTGAATTATCCTTTAAAGATAACTCAGCACCTTAAGCTGAGCAACGATTTAATTCATCAATGTTTTCAGAGAGATGCGCATTCACATCTTCACTATAACTACACGTTCCCTTGGCAAAGAAGTGTACAGCATCAGAGTCTATCCAACACATAGTACAACCTAGAACAGTAGTGGACATGTAGCGAAGCGAATATTCTAACAATAGCCGTAACAAAGTGACATCTCTCCATGAATCTGCTGAAAGCAGACAATGCTTTCCTGTATTATCAATGTTAAAATACTATAAATAGGTAGGATTGATCATAAAAAGGAAAATGTCACCAGCTTTTTACATTTTGATCACCACTATTATGTTGTCTGTTATTGTTGTCGCCAACAATACAAGTGATTTTGACACACAATTCCTAGTTCATGTTGCCACATGTCACAGATTTTTAATTTGACTTTTAAATGTACAATCGCCTTACGCCAAAAATGGAACCCTGCTATCAACCCCTTATTTATCCGCACTGAGCTGGCAGAATCAAATTAGCAAGTTCACAAGTCACAAGTTAAATATGCGAATAGCTGTTGTATTTGCAGTCAAAATGAGGCAAAAAAGGTTTGTAACTTTGCGTCCATCACAAGCTATCGAATTGGTCATGTATTTGCCGCAGGTCTTTCTCACCCGTAAGAAGTTATGAGCTCCTGCATTAAATTGTTCCCTAACAGTACAAGGCAGCCATTTTGTTGTTTTAGACACACCCCCTCCCTCTCTCACTCAGACGCTCACACATTACGTGAGCTCTTTGTGTGTGTAAGTGTCTGAAAGAGAAAGGGGGCGTGTCTAAAACAACAAAATGGATGCCTTGTACTGTTAGGGAAGAATGCAATGCAGGAACTCACACCTCTTTAATGGTGAGTTAGATCTCAACGCAATAAGTTATATTGTCTTCTTATCCATCAGACCTATTGATTTAATTACGGATTAATCCAAAGATTAGCTCTTCTTTAATTGACATACCCTGTGAAAACTAAATCTCCTTTATGATTCAGTTACTGAAATCCAGAATAAGGAGCGAGAGATGGCTGCCCTTTTCAGGATGAAGCATTAAGGGCGTATAAATGCAGCACGTGCGGCCATAATTTATTAGCTCAGGATGAGTCAGTGCGGGATTCTCAGTTTTGAGGAAACATTTTAACGCTTTGTCACAATAGATGGAAGCTCTTAATTTGGCCCCTTCAGAAAGTATCCGTTTTTTCTGCCCAGCAAAAACACACATGAATTAAGCTGTCAGGGTCTTTCATTAAATGGCAAGGGGAAGGGGGGGGTGGTGATGCAGCTTGGCATAAGATTACAATTTCAGTAATTCCCCATGGAAAAGGGGTTTTTTTTTCCATCGAAAGACCAAATGCACTTAATCCTTTAGTTGCCGCGAGGCCTAAAAGGGCATTGGGTTGTGAGCCCTTCAGGCAGTTCAGTGTTTAAGACTGTCTTCTCAAGGATCCTGAAAAGGCACTTCAAACAAGCTCTCAGAGTTACCAAAGCATGGAAAACAATCTCATCTACTGGGAGGCTGAAATATATGAAATGTCGTCTCTTATTTTATATAAGTGGGTTTTGTTTTTTTTTTAGATTTTTACATATGTACAATAGGTATGTATATTCTATGGCTTAGCTGCTAAGACGCTGTTGTAAGCAGCCTACTGGAGGAGCTCTGCGCTAATCGGTGCGTTGTAAGCACCATTTTAATAAAGACGTTACAAACTGATACTGATTTAAAGGAGAACTATAGAATTGCAAGCTATCTAACTGATCATGCCCAGCAGCAGTACACTAGGGGGCGCACTTACTAAAGTCGAACAGGCTTTTTGACTAATAAATGCAGGAGAAACAGTCTATATTTCACGATGTCGCTGTTTTCTCCTATATATTAAACCATTCAAAAATCATTTTAGCCCCCAAAATAATTCTCCACCCTTAGGCTGGTGTAAACTCATTACCCCTTATATCCTGTCATTTAGCCAAAGTCAAAAATATTTTCCCATTGAAAAGAGACATGGATGTGGATCTGTAATGAAAGGAATCCTCATAGAAAAGCATTGCAAAGTTTCCCCCTGTTTACAGATTGATATTTATTGATAACTATTAATTTCAAAGGGGAACCAGTTTTATAGGGAAACAAAAATTAACAGATTAACAGATTTTTACCCATTTCAGGAGTAAAATCAATCAATATGGTTGAATGGATCTTAGTAAATATGGCCCATTTATAAATTACAGTACTGCTGCATGATCACCTTTCAATCTTTTTCAATATACGCATGTGTTTCAGTGGCCATTACACAGAGGGTAGTGGGTACTATGTAATGGTCTACGACACCTATCTTGGGCATAGGATTGAGATGGAAGCTGATCGTACAGCAGTACTGTTAGCGGAAGCTGAGCCTGTAGAAGTGCTGTTAGCAGAAGCTGAGCATGCAGCTGTACTGTTAGTGTAAGCTGATCATGCAGCAGTACTGTTAGTGTAAGCTGATTGTGCAGCAGTACTGTTAGTATACTGCTGCTGGGCACAGTTAGATAGCAAGTAAGGCTATAGTTCTCATTTAACAGAAGCTTTCATGTGGTTTTGGCTTGTAAGAAAAGATTCTTTTAATGTTTACATTTTAGTTATATCTCAATCTAAATAATTGTCGTGAAACTTTAGAAATGACAAGAATATTTACACTATTTGTTTGCTTCCAACCTAAATGGCGACTTCAAATGACAGACGTGATACTAATGAAATAAAAAAAAAGTGTCAATATCAGCTTCAGTCCACTCTGTGGGGCTTATCCATGAAAGTCCAAACAGATGTGTAAAAGTCCAAATTCACATATATTTGTCACTTCCCAGTCTTTGCATATTCAGCAAATTCTGTGATGTGGCGAATTTGTGACCAATTTAGAGGCTTATGACCGTCAGGAATTCCGGAGCACTGCATACCATTTTGGGTGCGTACGGGTAATTAACCTATTCATCAAGTGTTTGGCGTCTGTCTCACTAGCGAATTTGGCAAATTAGCAAATTAGGGAGTTGATGGCAGGGCTCCAGCTGTTTAACTGAATACGCAAGAAACCACAACCAGCGCAATTTGTTTCTTTGGTATGGGAATCCGCCCCTTAGTGAATAAGGAGTAGCGAATTTGTGAACACTCCTCAACAGTCAAAATCTCGCTTTGTTGAATAAGCCCCACAGTATGTCTAATACAGCCTTGTAAAAATGACTAAAAATTCTTTGAAAAGAACTGTAAATAAAACGTGGGCAACATGATATGCTGATCCTTGTTTGATTTGACCAGTTGGCTTTTTTGACCATTGATAAAATAAAATAGGAAAACAGTTTCAATTACCACTTTAGCACCTGACTCTGCAAGAGGTCAAGTGACTTGTCCATGTACAATTACCCTCATTGCTAATTCCTCCACTATCCATCGTCTCAAAAAGAGAGTTGTTTAGCCTTGTTTATGGAATAGTAATACCAAGCTGGGGGAAATTTATAAAGGTCGTCGCCGCTATTTGCAATGTCTTTGCCATTATTATTTGTCACTTTTTGATATGAATGATTTATATAGAGTTGAAAAAAAAGCCGAGATCGAAAACTATCATCTTGTTAAACCTGGCGCACTTTGCAATGTTTTCAATGAGGGCCTCATTCTATTTTCGATTGATATCGCTGTTTTTTTTTTTTCTTGTTTTTTTTAATGCGGAAACTGATCTGACTATCGCCACCATAAACCAGGCAACAAAAATTGGTCTTATTAAATGTTTTATATGCATATATATATATATATATATATATATATATATATATATATACAGTATATATATTAGGATAGAGTGGTTGTGTTAGTCCACAGATTTGTTTTGTGGCTTTGTAATTCACTTTAGTGTGTCTATCGACTTGATAAAGGGAGGACAAACCTCTTGAAAGCTTGTCTAACTAAACTGACTATTAGTCTACTAAAAAAGGTATCACCAAGTTTTGCAATACTCATTATATATATATATATATATATATACCAATGTCAACTATATTGATCTCTTAGCTTTGTTTATTTTGATTTTACCAGCATTAAAAGGGTCAAAAATATTTTTAATTTTCATAAATGTCCCCTTTAAATATAGGAAGATGGTAGATTATGCTGTTGGGATGAAAGCCCTATTGTATTTGTAATTATTCATTTATATAGCGCTGATATTATGGAGTGCTTTACAGAAATTCATCATTCACTTCAATCCTCCTTGCCCCATGGAGCTTTCAATCTAATTTCTCTATTTCAGTCATACCCACAATTAACCTATGTAGTATGTTTTTGGATTGTGGGAGGAAACCCACACAGGTGCGGGGAAACATACAAACTCCATGCAGATGAAGTCCAGGGTGGAATTGAACCCAGAACCCAGTGCTGCAAGGCAGCAGCGCTAAGCCCTGACACTCTGTTAATGTTATTCTTTACTATTATGATAGAGATTGAGATTTATAGTGGGTTTTTTTAGGGTGGGAAGACATTTTGTTTTGAGCAATTTACTGTCATGTTTCCTATAGCATGATGAAAGTGAAAGGCTAGGAGTTAAATTACCAGATTTCTCTCCAGGTTGTATGTAAAGGTTAATGACTAATGACTTGAAAAGGACTTGATCATTTTCTCACTAGTCAAATGACATGTTTGTATAACTTAGCGTTGACAGTCCAACCACCTACAGCTGATGTAGACTGACTAGGCCACATTTAAGTCATTTTGCATTGTGAATAAGCCAACAAGCTGATATGTCCAATGGTAACCATAGTGATTTGGCAGGCCTTTGCACAGATGAACCTATATATCCACTCTGTTACATCATTATCTCTGGAGCCAATGGAATTATGGGAAACTAGCTGGCAGGGGACGGTAGGCAGGAGGGATGTTTATTAACGAAGTTTACTAATAGGTGTTAATGATTAATGTTTTAGTGCCATCCTTCAGATAGCTGAGACGGGACTACCCTGCTATAAAAAGTAACCTAAATGCAACCAGCACTTGTGTGTATGTGACAAGTTAATTTCTTTTCCAGACTCTTGGCAGTCCCTGACCCTCCCTAAGAGGTCAGATAGCAATGTAAGTGATCTGACCTGACTCAGCTCTCTCCCCTCGCTTTACAGATCCCCAAGGGTCAGAGAACACCCTCCACAAATAAGGTAGAGCAGAAAGGGTGAGATATGTATCTGTAGCAACTAATAGGGTGCTAACTCTCAACACAAAGGCTTTCAGATCACAATATTTTGCTCGAGTCAACGTAAAACAAAACTACATGCCAAAAAGGAAATATTGCATCATTAGGTTACGTTTTAATTAAAAGTCACATATCTTGTATTTAAAACCTGCCAAAATTAACCTCTCAGCTTTCTCAAACCATAAAACTTTAGCAGGAGAGTTTAGACCGCTTCATTGGCACATACATGCTTTCAGTTAGCAAAGCACTTAGGGCAGGGGTTGGGAACCATTTTGGCTGAGAGAGCCATATTCAGTGCGGCTATGCTCAGTCCCTTTTGAATTTTGCTCAGTCCCTTTTGAATTTGCCACCGCTGACATCATACATGATGTCAGCGGCTCTGGATTAGCTAGCAACCACATCATACATGATGTCAGTGGCTCCAAATTGGCTATCAACCCGGAAGCACGGAGAGAGCTATGTCTCTACAGCGCCTGCTGATATTAAGCTGTCAGACTATAACAAGTGGTGCTTTCATGTGCGCACCACTCGTTACAGTCTGCGAGCCAGATGCAGCCATCAAAAGAGCCACATCTGGCTCATAAGCCATAGGTTCCGACCCCTGAGCAAGCTCAATGCTTACACATGGGGTATAAGTGGGCACAAAATAAAAATAAGTTGGACGATGGGGACTCATTTAATCACACATTTCTTGGCTTTTATTTTTAAAAACTAATATCTATTGTTTACCTACAGGATTGCACTACTCAGTAGTACCAAGCAATATGGTGGAAACCTAGAACTCAGTGCCCTACCTAAGCAATGAGTTTCATAACTAAATAGCTACACAGCATGTGTTTTCTATTGTTCTATGTTCTATTCTTACACATATAAAACCATTCCACTATTTGCTTCCTTACAAAAATTGTTATTTTAAATGTGTCTCCCGTTAAATTGAAGATTACTGAATTGAAGTGAAAATGACTTAATACAAATGACTATAGTTACAAATCCAAGTTTAGTTCATTCCTTTAATTCTAAATGATCAGAGCCTCATTGACTAAAGTCCAAATAGTTGCATACAGCTGTAAATTCGGATCTTTCCTCAATTTCCCCACGTTCGCTTATTGAGCAAACTCTGTGAAGTGGCGAATATGTCACCAATTTGGGAGACTACATGAGTCATGAACTTATGGAGCTCTTCGCATCATTTTGCGTGCGTGTGCACAGGTACTTCTACTACTGACTAAGTTGAGGAGTGGTGTGAAGGAGTGAATGCGACTAATTGAAGTGCTCCAAATTTACCTGTTTGACTTCTCCACTTCAGACTGGTGAATTGGGGGGGGGTTGATGACAGGGCTCCAGTGTTGTGTAAGGTGACTATTCATTCAAAAGTGACAATGGCGACTACGACTAAATGACAATATGACCTAGAGACAAGGTGACATAGAAGTAGATAGAATATTCACAGAATACAGTTAGTGGGATATGGTTAGACTGACGTCACTGCCCTTCACTTGTTCAATTCGCCTCACTCCACATGACTTCTCATCCTAATTCTATCCACCTGACTACACATAACTACACATCCAACAGCGTTCGCCGCTGTCCGCCTATATGCTGTCCTCCGACTATTCGGTCTCTTTAGTCAATGAGGCGCTATATATAGTCCAGATTTATAATGTTGCAATTTCAAGCATTTGGATGTGATATTCACATGGAGAGTTCACCTGTCTATAAGAGACCTTCTAATAGACTTTATTTAGGTTGTGTAACACTGGACTTAAAAATATTATTCAGAAAAACAAATCCAGTCATGAAGACTAGAAGGGGTGGGAGGCCTGAAATGTAACTAGTAACACTAAAAAAACTATATAAAGAGATTCCTGACAGGACTGGAAACTGTCTTGGCACTAATGAGTCTGTTTGAAGCCTTTGTTGATGTGGTGTCCAGAAGCTTTTGTCACTTTTCACATTTCCCATTTAAGAGATCCCAAACTTTCATTTCTGAATGAAAATAATTGAAATCCAAATCAAACGTGTCATCAGCCAAGGGTTTCTTGCTCTCCAGCAACATGGAAGAACAGTTGCCACCTCTGCAATAATTGCTTGATAATGAATCCATGTGAGGCATTCTTCTGGTGTATACATTAAATTGAGGATTTTGCTGGAAACCTATATTACAGCAGTGTAATATATGTATGAACTTGACTCCATGGCTCATTGTATCGGTAGATTACTATTTTAAAAACATGGTGGTGTATGTAAGAAGAAGCCAATAACAAAATGGCCTCTTCCACTTCTGGCTATCCCATCTTAGCGGTGCGCTAATATTAAAAGTTGACTTTTTCCATATTATCTTAGACATTGTGTAATAGTTACCGATCCCACAGACAATTAAACACAATGTTGTTGCTTGCAGAACAAGTAGAATAAATCAAGGGTCAGATTCCATGGGAAATAGATTGGACACAGAGACCAAAAGGTTCTGCCACTCTTTCGTTTTAATAAGAATAATACATTGCTAGACAAATATTCCAAAGTAACAGGCCCAAACCATCGGAAATGAGTCCTTGACAAGGACAGGCGCTCCCTGCAACCGTCAGACACGGCCTAGAGATAAATGTTGCTCATATGACCTCACAGGCGCCCCCAGTCTCTGTAAGTCCAACATCTTATCCAGACGGGAAAAAGCATATTCTAAGCACCATTCTCCAGTTGCCCTTAGGAAATTGCTTGTAAATTGATACTTAACCCCTCTCCCGGTCGCTTCCTTTACAGATTTCCATTAAAACAATGGTGGAAAAAAAAAAATCACAAGAATTTGTTCGCAAATAACAATATTTTGTTATCAGAGAGCTGGTGTGGAAACGTTGTTCGCTGATTATCGAAGATCTGCTTTTTTTTTTAATTTTATTATTGCTTGTTTTGCAAATTCGTATGTTAGAGACAGGCAGGCGTTTCACAGAGACAAGGATAGGATTTCCATGAAATATTGCTTATGTTATCATAAAGCCGCTGTAATTTTGTGCGTGAAGCGGCGAGGAAATGTAGACTGTTATGTGGAAAAGGCGTCACGGCGGATGAACTGTTTTCTTTTCCTTTTAATTTTCTCTTGGGTTCCATGTAAGATTTTAGGACTGAGGGGGGAATTCAGCAAGCTCCGAAGTGAGGCACGTAGTGTTTGCCTCACTTCGGAACAACTGACATGCGCATGCTGATGTCCTGCACGCGGACATCAGCACGCGCATTAAAGGGATTCCCCTCCCGGCGAGGAGACTCGAGTGCTCTCGCCGGGAGGGGAATCCCTTTAATTCACATGCTGATGTCCGCGTGCAGAACATCAGCATGCGCATTTCAGTTTTTCCGAAGTGAGGCGAACCACTACGCGCCTCACTTCAGAGCATAGTGAATTCCCCCCCTGAGTATGCAATGCGATGCTGACAAAATGGCTGACAGAATCCAGATTATATTATGTGTTTTTTTTCCACAAATTATTTGGTCACCGGGAAAATCAACCAAATGACTGAAATTATTTCTAATTCATTACTTCTTTAGATGAAAGTTTCTTGGCTAATTTTACATTTGATTTTGGCATTATGGGAAGTGCTAAGTCATAGAGCCTCACTGAGTAAAGGGTGAATTCACCTGTCGAGTTCACTTCTCTACTGCTCAAATTGCATTGCCAAAAAAAAGACAAATTCACTACTCATTATTGACTAAGCGGTAAATAAACTTGTCGGGCAGGCAAATGCCGTCAGATGCGTCGGGTTGCGAAGTTTGGCGTAGTCAGTTGAATAGACGTAGGATGAGAAGTCATGTGGAGTGAGGTGAATTAGACAAGTGAAGGGCAGTGACGTCAGTCTCACCATATCCCACTAACTGTATTCTGTGAATATTCTATTTCTATGTCACCTTGTCCCTAGGTCATGTTGTCATTTAGTAGCAGTCCCCATTGTCACTTTTGAATGAATAGTTTACTTACGCAATACTGGAGCCCTGTCACCAATCCCACAATTCACCAGTCGGAAGTGGCGAAGTCAGACAGGTGAATTGGAAGCAGTACATCTAGTGGCATTCGCTGCTTCTCATCACTCTGCTACTTAGTCAGCAGTAGAAGCACATGTGCACACGCGCTCAGAGTAATGGAAAGTGCTGTGTGATTTTGTGACTATCATAGCCGCCCAAATTAGTCACATATTCGCCACTTTGCAGATTTTAGTCAATAAGTGAACACGGGTAAGTAATAAATAGATGTGAATTCAGATCTCTACGCAGCTATTCGCCCTTTAGTAAATGAGACTCATAATGCTAATTGTTTTACCTAATATGCGCCTGATATTTACATTATTTTTGCATAATTATAAACCTGTGTCTGCCACATAAGGTAGACTGTAATTCCAAAGACTTTGTATAGCCTTGTGGCTTATTTTCATTGATATATATATATACATTTTGCACTGGTACTATCCAGTGAATAGTCACCAAATGCCCAGAGAACAGGCATCACAGACTGGATATTCAGATATGTGCACGTGGTTACAGCTTTGCACAAACTAGTCATATAGGGTGTAAATATGCACCTTTCTGGGCAAGACTCATACAGGGGAATTCATCAACAGGGCCAATCATTCGAGAGCAACTCATAGCAACCAATCAGAATTTGTCTTTCAGAATTCTAGTTTCCCTCTAACAGTGAATGGTAAAATCCGATTGTACACATTTTACAAAACATCTTTAATAAGGAATTACTGTAACACTTTCATTTTACAGTTCATCAGCAATCGTGAATGTTTAGCGCATCTGCAGATGATTGGACAGACTCAATGCAACGTCCAATCAAATGTGAGGAAATAGACCCCCTTGCCGGGTCACATGTGCAACCATTACAATGGTAAAGTGAAATCCTTTCCAAGACAAAATAACAATAGCAGTGTAAAAGTATCTTAGCAATAAATCATTCAGCACTGTAGCTGAGAGGCCAAGGCTAGGTTCACACGAGCATATACTGTAGCGCTCATCACTGCGCCGCACATCATACACTAGTGTGGAAAAAAAAAATACGCCAAGCTTATTTTTCTATTGTACTTACCAGCGACAGTGTGAACACTCCCTCAGTGTTCACATCACTT